>APFE030903492.1:71884-125895 GCA_000404065.3 Pinus taeda | reverse complement strand
AGACGCTTCCGCGGACGCTTCGCTTCCTAGATTTTTGGAAAATGACGCTTCCGCTTCGCGCTTCCGCTTCGCTCCCGCTTCGTGCAACATTGGGCCAGAGGGCTAACGCTGGGCATCCCAGGGCTGATGCAGACCCATCCAGGGTGACGCAGGGCTAGCGTGAGGTAGAGAGGGGCTAACGTAGTTCGCAGAGAGGGGTTGACGCAGTTCACAGATATCCTCAACAAGGCCCTTGGAAAGTCAAAATTTGACTAATTCGAGAAAAAGATGGGGATGGTAAAGAATGCCTTTTAGAAGTAGAAATGAGTGTGTTAGTAGCACGAATGAAGAGGGAGTTGCAGTGCAGATGTAGTGTTGGGAGAAAGGACCAGCAGCAGCATAGATGCAGAGGGAGTTACAGTGCGGATGCAATGTTGGAAGAAAGGACCAGCAACAGCACAAATGCAGAGGGAGTTGTCGTACAGATGCAGCAGTGGCAGTGGCAGAGTCATGGGCAGCAGTACAAGATGCAGCAATGCAGAGGATGTTGGGCAGGAAGGCTTAGCATCAGCACATGGACCGATGCCGGATGATCAAGCTGATACTCAAAGAGGAGTATTACTAGAGCACAAATCCTTGCTAAGAGGGAGTGTTGATTTGGGGTAGCATCAGATGTGCTATAGCCACGAAAATTGGTGGAGAGGCTAAAGCACATGAGATCTCCAATACCCAGAAAGGGCTTGGGCAGATTCTATACAGTTTGGAAGATATTAAAATAATTAATATTTTTAATGCAATCCATAAATCTAAACTTAGGGAAAATTAAATATTAATGTGTATTAATATAAAATTGTGTTAGAATGGTCCAAAAGTCATGGATCAAGCCAAATCTAATCTTAGTCGTTGATTAGGGACTTAATCTCGGCCGTTGATTTGTCAACGAGAAAAGAATAAAAGGAGGCTTGAGGGTCACTTGAAGAACACACTGAGGGAGACCAGTTAGTTCAAATTCTGGAGCAGGGTTATCTGAGAAATTGAACTAGTGTTCTAGAAAGCAGTCAGGAGGCAGCAAGTACGGAACAGAGAGATGGTAGATCAATGCAGAGGCAGAAAAGGCAGATGCAGGGCCAAAGGAAGCCACGTAGAGGCAGAAGAGACTACGTAGAGCCAGCAGGGCCTGCGTCATCCATGCAGAGGCTGCAGGAGTGACGCAGAAGGCCAGAGAAACTGCGTAAAGTCTCAACAGGCTGACGCAAAGGGTTTCAGGTCACGCAAAGGTCAAAAGGGTTGACGCTGGGTTCAGAAGAAGCGCTGGAAAATTTGTCTATCTGTGGGTAAGCTAGTTTGGCACCCTGTTGTACTAGAAAATTGCTGAATAATAAAATCCTCCCTTGCTGCACCGATTTTCCCACATTTGGTTTTCTGGGGACGTTAGTCCAAAATAACCGTGTCAATGTGTTGATTCTTGTGCATATGTTTGTTTCTGTATTACGGTGTGATATCTGCAGTAGTATTTATTTTAATATTTATTGAAGTAATTTCATGAATAACTTATGGTGAAATAAGTAGGAAAAGTAAATCAGTTGTTGCAGTGATAGAATTTTCACAAGTAATGCAACATGTTGAAGCACTACCATTCTCTATAACATCTCCCTCTGCGCTGCTGATGTCTGACATCATTGCCCACCAACTACTGCACAAATGTTGCATCTATACTGTTGCTAACACTGCCACTGCCAGCACTACAACTCCTCAAATTTTGCATCTGTATTGTTGCTGGCACTACCACTCCCAACACTACATCTGCACGCAACCTTCTCCAACTATTGTTGTTACTGTATCAGCAAAAGAAAAGCATCCAAAATTATTGAACTGGTGTTTAGCATGATGCATCTGTTGCTGGAATCCTTACTGCTGCTAATCTCTACGTCGACCCTCTGAAGCCTCTGCACTACTGCTAACTCTACTTTGTGACAATTGCACTGCTGCCAACTCTAGCTCTGCGCTGCTCAATCTCTAGCGCTCTTAGCGTCTGCAATTGTCGCTACGACACTCCTCTGCATCAACTGACCCCGTCCATCTTGCTACTTCTGATCTGGGATCCTGTAACAAGGTATTGATCCGAGAGGTGGACTTCTCAAGGATCCTACCCATCTGCAGTTCTTTCGAATGACAATTCTATATCACCCCACCTTTGGGCAATCATGGCAAACTCCTCTATCTGTGTGGATTTAACCTTCGGATCATACTTCTCGTCCTCTTCCTTCTTCTTGAGAGGACACTGTGTAGCGTAGTGACCCAATTCACCACACCAAAAGCACTTGATCTTCAAAATATCTTTCTTTTTCTTCCACTGCTCCTGCTGCCCCTTAGATGCGAGGGTTGCATTCTCATCCTCCTCCTTGGGCTTCAACCCACTGTTGTTGCTCCTATTGCCCCTTAGATGTGAGGTTTGCATTCTCATCCTCCTCCTTGGGCTTTGACCCACTGTTGTTTTTACTACTGTCAAGCTTGCACTTGACTAAATCTCTCCTCACCTCTTCCTCTTGAAGAGCAGCCCACATCCCTTCCCAATCTGGCAATCTTTCTCTGCCCAGGATGCTCTGGACAAATACTTGTCACTCTTCTGAAACTGAGTTCAAGGCCAGCCTCACCATCTCGGTAGGCTGAGGTGTTGACACCACAACTGCCAATTCGTCACGGGTCTCCTGAAGCTTTGTAATGAACGGATCAATGCGTTCACCCTTCTGCATCTGCGTGGATCTCATCTTCTGCTCCAAGTACATCTTTCGCTGCTCAGAAGATCCCTGATATAGCGTGGACAAGGCATCCCACATCTCCTTAGTAGTCCCTTTGCCTGAGAAGTGACATACTACATGATCCTTCACTCCGTTGAGGATCATTCACTTGGGCTTCGCCATCTCTCCCTTGTACTTCTTGAGCGAATCTGGATCCATGGGCTAAGCTGTGGATTTGGGGTAACATCAGATGTGCTCTAGGCCTCAAATTTTGCAGGGAGGCTTGGGCACATGTATTCCAAAGAATCCAAAAAGCATTTTGGGAAATTCCACTCATAAACAATTTTCTTAAAATAATTAATATTTTTTAATGGGCCCAAAACATTAATGGGTATTAATCTAATTGTCTGTGTAACTTCTAGAAGAAGACGAGGATCAAGCTAAAATGATCTTAGCCATTGATTAAATTTTAATCTGGGTCATTGAATATCAATGAGAAAAAATTTTAAGCTTGAGGGTCATTTGGAAAACACACCGAGAGATTAAGAGATTGAATTTCTTAAGTGAGAAGTTCTCACAAGGAAACTCTAATCGAAAATATTTCTTGCAGTTGAGGGGCAAAGATAGCATCCGAAGAGAGAGAGATTTTCTCAGCCAGAGAATCATCAGCAAAGAGAGGCAAAGAGTGATTCAGCATCTCTCACATAAAGGCTGACGCAGGGCCACACAGAGGGTGAGAGAGAGTCTGAAATTTTGCAACAGAGTCAGTTTCAGAAGCCGGGAGCTGAGGTGTGAGACCGGGAGGCTGAGAGCAGTGACTCCGAGCAGCGAATTGATCAGTTGGTTGGGGCTGACGCAGGGACTACGTGAGGACTGCACAAAGGCAGCGCAGGGCCTGCCAAAGCGACCTCATCCAGTAACCAGATCAACCAAGATTTTTCTCATTGATTGTGAAGTAATCTCACAAATCTTTCTGCCAGTATTTCTCTCTCTGTAACTGAATAATCGTTGAGGTATTCAGAGATGTATTCAAAATTTGCTACTACTTAATAATAATAAACCATCAAATCTGTTGTATCGGTTTTCCCGCATTGGGTTTTTTCGGGGATATTTGTCCAAAACTAATGGGGTTATTGTGTTGTATTTTCTTTCTTGCTCAGTCTCTTGTTTCTGCATATAAATTAATTAAGTGAAGGTTGCAATGTATGTATTTCAATATTTGTCGTAGGAAACTAGGAATAACTTGTTCATGTAAATCTAACAAGTAGGATAAATATCATTAGTTGCTGCATAGGGATTCTGGTTTAGGAATTCTCACATGGTATCAAAGCTACAGGTGGAACAAGAAGATCAGTGCCAGAGAACCCAATGCTGAGCAGAAGAGGGAGATCAAAAGCTGTAGGAGGCATCAATTCGAAACCGCAGAGGGTTTGCGCAGTTCTAGCCAGAGGGCTGAAATTTCGAGGTAGTCTCTCTCCGAGTGAGTCGACGGAGAGAAGGGCTTCCAGATCGAGTTTTTGTCAGGGCAAAGGGAGCAGCGCAGAAGCCTCAGCGTGATGAGAGCTGGTGGGACGCAGATTTTTCTGCAGGCAGTTTTCTATGCAGAAACTCGTCAGAAGGGAGAGGAGAAGTGAGGGAATTTCTTCCTCAGAGAATTCCTAGCCAAGGAATTTGAATTCTCTAGCGCTAAGCAGCAACAAGGGGCAGCAGTTTTACTAGCTCCAGCAAGGAGTGCGTAAGATAGCCCAACAACAGCGCAGAAGAGAGAGGAGATTTTCGACATTTGTGGCAGAAATGGCAACCACTGGCTTGAGGGATCAGGACAGATTGGATGGGGCATCCAACTACGTGATCTAGAAGGCAAGAATGTCGTTCCTTCTAGATGAGCATGCCCTCAAGACATACGCCGACAACGTGGTGGTTGTCCTTGTAGATGCAGATTCGTTAAAAAAATACAAGGCTGAGATGGCAAAGCCGAAAAGAATGATCCTCGACGCGTGAAGGATCATGTGGTCTGTCACATCGCTAGCAAAGGGACTGCTAAGGAGATGTGGGACGCTTTGTCTACATTATATCAGGGATCTTCCGAGCAGCAAAAGATGCACCTTGAGCAAAAACTAAGATCTGCTCAGATGCAAAAAGGGGACAATGTGGATCCATTCCTCACGAAGCTTCAGGAGACCCGTGATGAATTGTCTGTTCTGGGGCAAACACCTCAAGATTCAGAATTGGTTAGACTGGCCCTCAATTTTGTTTCAGATGAGTGGCAAGTCTTTGTCCAGTGTATCCTGGACAGAACAGCTTTACCAAATTGGGATGAGATATGGGCAGCTCTAAAACAATAGGAGTTGAGGAGAGAATTAGTTAAGGTTAAGCTTGATGGAAGTAGCAGAAGTGGGTCGAAGCCCAAGGAGGAGGAGAATGCAGCCCTTGCAATGAAGGGACAACAGGAGCAGCAGAGGCGTAAGAAGGATGTCTCAAAGATCAAGTGTTTCAGGTGTGGTGAGACGGATCACTACGCTACACAGTGTCTTCTCAACAAGAAGGACAAGGATGAGAAACACAATCCGAAGGTTGCACCAGCAAAGATCGAAGAGGAGTTCGCCATGACAGTCGAGATACCTCCATGAAGGAGGTGGGCTGATTTGGAGTTGTAATTCAAAAGAGCTACAGATGGGCAAGATCCTTGAGGAGCCCACCTCGTGGATACATTCCTTGCTACTGGAGCCCAGATCAAAAGTAGCAGGATGGACTAGTGTCGGATGGTGCCGAGGAACGTCGGATAGACAGTTGCAGTTGCTAGAGGCGCCAGAGACTTAACAGTGCAAAGCACAGTTGACTGTAGTGCAGATGGCACAAAGCAGTGGTCAACAGCAGCGCAGTTGATTCTGAGGGTCAGCATAGAGACTAGTAGAAGTCAGACTCCAGCATCCACGTGTTATCATACTGAACACAATTAATTTAGCAATTTGGGATGTTTTTCCATTACTAATGGAGTAGCAACAGCTGTTTACAGTGCAGGGGAAGTTGGCAGTGGAAGTGGAAGTGCTAGCGGTAGCATAGATGCAGAATTTCAGAGGGAGTTGCTGTACGGATGCAGTGTTGATAATGGCAGGGTCAATAGCAGTATAGATGCAACATTTGCACATTAGTTGGTGGATAGCATGTTAGACATCAGTAGCGCAGAGGACGATGCCTCAGAGTCCAAGCAGTATGTAGCACCGTATATTGCTAGAGCATATTCCTCGCTAAGAGGGAGTCTTGATTTGGTGTAGCATCGGATGTGCTCTAGGCCTCAAATTTTGCAGGGAGGCTTGGGAACATGTATTCCAAAGAACCCGAAAAGTGTTTTGGGAAATTCCACTTGTTGACCACTACATGTCAATGACCTATAGCAGTACACCCCCTTTTTCGCTAAAGGGATAGCGCCTGATCGACATGTTCCTTCCATCCAGCTATCATCGTCAACCTAAGGATCATCTTATAATGTAAACACAGTCTGCATGTGTATAATGTAAATAACCTCAGCAAATCTGTGTCATGTATGTAATCACCTCAGTAAACCTAGTTTTCTGGTAACGATCTACATCTCGGGAGGTTTTTTGTCTCACCGATCCATTCTCGGATGGTCGGCAGAGTTTTCCTTCAACCTACCCCAAACCCGGAATGGATTTTGTCACTAGAATCTTAGGGGAGTCCTAGTGTTCTAGATCGAGTCTATGTAAAAGTGATTTGGGAATATTCCTAACTATTTGGTTAGGTTATTTTATTACAAATTGCTTGATCTGCTAGATTATATTTGTGTCGCAGAACGGGGTAGTCTGTAAGGGTCTTTTGCAAATGGGTTTTCCCCCTTGAGATGTGTAAAGTGTCTTGAGGGTTAGAAAAATCATTTATCCCCTCATAGGTCCTAGGTCCTAGGTAAATTTAAGTTTTCCAGAGGTAAAATTCATGGATCCTTTAAAAAATTAAATCTTAACAAGTCCTGGGACTAAGGTTAATTGCTTATTTTGCTAAATTTTATGCCTTGGGTTTCTGGGGTTAAGTCAAAGTCACAATTTTGAGGAAATAAATGCAAAATTTTAATTTTTGAATTTATTAAAATGCATTTAATTGAAAAAATCGAAATTTCCTCAACATTTAAAATTTTGATGGATGAGATTAAAAGAAATTTTGATCCTCATCAACGGTCAAGATCACTTTGACAAGGATCACTCGAACTAGCCGTTGGAGGATTTAGCTTTAAATAGGTCATTTGTCAGTCAATGTCATCCGATCTTTTGATCGTGTACTAAGCGAAAAGCTCTCTCTTGTAATCTTTTTATGAGCAATAAAGAAAGACTTTGGAGTTAAATTCCTATTGATGTTACTCTTCATGGAAATGTTGTAAGATGTATTATTTTCGTGCGTAATTTCTTTTCTGACCATTAATAATAGCTTCTGATAGCTTTTCTGACCAGTATTTCTCTCTCTGTAGTTGAATAACCCTTGAGGTATTCAGAGATGTATTCAGAATTTGCTACCACTTAATAATAATAAACCCTTAGATCTACCGCATCGGTTTTCCCGCATTGGGTTTTTTGGGGGACATTTGTCCAAAAATAACGGTGTTATTGTGTTGTATTTTCCTTCTTGCTCAGTGTCTTGTTTCCGCATATAAATTAATTAAGTGAAGGACGTAGTTTATGTATTTCAATACTTGTCGTAGGAAACTTCAAATAACTTGTTCATGTAAATCTAACAAGTAGGAGAAATATCATCAGTTGTTGCCGTAGGGATTCGGGTTTAGGAATTTTCACGTCAGCTACCACACTGTCGACGTAGATCTTGAGAAAATGATCATCTAGAAGGCATGACATCCTCACCTCCAGATCTAATAGTTGAATGCACCATCCAACTGAGCCTGATCTCTCAACCCACCGGCTGCCATCTCTACCAATCGAAAAAGTCGAATGACCTCCTCTCTCCTCTGCGTAGTTGTTAGGCTAGCTTATGCACTCCCTGCTAGAGTCAGTAGATCTGTTATCCCTTGTTGCTGCTCAGCAAATGAGAATTTGAATTCCCTGGCTAGGAATTCTCTGTAGAATAAATTCCCTCAAGTGTGTCTTCTTCTCCCCCACTGATGCTATTCTACCAGCAACTACTACAAAATAGTTGCGTCCCAACTAAAGATCTGCACTACAAGGAAAAATACGTTGCTCCCTTCTGCCTCTGGAAAGCTTCGATCTGGTGATCGAATTTCTCTGTCGAATCACTCAGTGAAATCGACTTCTCCTCAAGGCTTCGACCTCTTGGCCCAAGGACTACGCTAACTCAAGGGTTTCAAATTGTTGCCTTTGCAGTAATTTCGAACTCCTCTTCCTTTCTGCTTCTGAGCTCTTCTGCTCATGATCTGTGCTCTGATACCATGTGAAAAATCGGTTACCCGATTCCTACTGCAGCAAAATGATTGTATTTCACCTACTTATTAAATTAATTGAACAAGTTACTTGTAGTTTTCTACGGCAAATACTAAAATACATACACTGCAACCAACACCAAATAAAACTGCAGAAACTAAATACAGCATAGGAGAACATCACACACATCTATACAGTTATTTTTGGACAAATGTCCCCGGAAAAACCCAAAGCAAGAAAACCAGTGCAGCAACTGAAGGTTTTATTATTACGTAGTAGTAATTCTGAGTACAATTCGTTGGATGCCCAACTGGCTATTTGATACAGAGAGAAATTGGACAAAACAAAATAGTGAGATGATCTCACCCTGTCATTGGAAAATCCAGCTCTGATTTGCTGGAAGTGAGCCTTTGCGTCCCTTCTGCGTCAGCCTCTGCGCAGAACTGCATCAACACCACGCAGTCTCTGTGTCACCTTTGTTGGGGACCATGTTGCTCTTCCTTTTGACCCTTTGCTGGTTGGAAACTTTAGCACTCACCCTCTTGGTTTCACACCCCGGCTCACTACTTCTAAAACTCGATTTCCTCATCAAGATTTCGACCTCCCTTCAGGCTCTACAATGCCACTATGTCAGCTCTGCGTGGCCCAGCGTCAGCCTCTCTGGACATTGTTCTGCCCTCTCTGCCTTGTACTCTTCGGTCCAGGAAAACTCCTCACCGAATACTATCGTTGCCCCTCACTGCAAAAGATCACTTCAAATTTCTCTCCCAACAATTCTTGTGCTTTAGAAATTCGATCCTTTGATCTCTACTCGATGTGTTTTCCAAATGCCCCTCAAGCCTCCTCTTATAATCCTTTTGTTGAGAACCAACGGCCCAGATTAGATTCTAATCAATGGCTCAAATCATTTTGGCTTGATCCTCGTCTTCTTCTAGAAGTTTCACCCACAGTTAGATCAATGCCCTTTAATTATTTTAATTTCCTAAGGTTAGACTTAGGCACCCATTAAAAATAATTAATTATTTTAATAAAACAGTCTCCGGGTGGAATTTCCCAAAACGATTTCTAGGTATTGTGGAGTACATGTGTCCAAGCCTCCCTGCAAATTTTGAGGCTTAGAGCACATCCAACGCTACCAGAAATCAACACTTCAGCTACTTGATCAATTTCTTTCCTTGATGTCATGAAATTCAGTCGAGCTTCTTCCTTGTATGGCATTAGCCATTGATTACTTTCCTCCTTAGATTGTCATGTCATTCCATTCTTCATGGAAAGTGGCCTTCTTGATACATATTTGGAACCTTCTTCATATGGCTACTTCTTTCTCATCATGCTTCTTTCAGGAATTTCCATTCACCACATGAATGTTAGTTGTACTTTCGCTTACAACTCTTGTTGCAGTAGCCCTGCAAGAACTCATCCAGATATTATTCAAAAAATCAAAACATAACATTAAATCAAATAGTACCTTACGAGATGGCTCTTCATCATGACATCTTCTTCTAGGTATCAGCATCCTACATACATGTTGATAAATCTCCCAAAGATATCCATTTCAAGGGTCTCCATCTTTTTCAAACTCTCATCAGAGTCTTCATATCTTTTCGAGAGATTTCCTAGTCAAATCTTCTTGGCCTTTTGGATGTTGATTGCCTTTATCATGGTTGCATATCTCACGATCTCTTCCTCTTACACATTCCATTCCCAAGAGCTTCCAATTAGAGTTCCTTAATTATAGTCAACCACCTCATACTTCATATGAGGACATATTATGTTGATTTCATCTAGTGTGACTTATGCCTTCTTGCATCCATTCAGAGGAGGAGATCCTTTTCCCTTGATCATGTTTCTCAAGATAGAAGTAGTGATCCATGTTACCTGCAACCATACGACATGACTTCATAATATTAAATACAAGCATACATACCTCATTTTACCTTTAGGTCATCTAGGCTTCTTTTAGCAGCTTCCTTGATTGAAAAGATCTCCAACCCTTGATCTGCTTCATTTCTCATGTCACAATACCATCATCCCATGAATTCCATAAGTTGAAGTTCCTAATGAAACACTTGCTTCCACTCTAGATCTATGAATCCTCCGATAAGGATTCCATCAGAGAAGCTTGAGGATCTTGCATATTCTTATTCAGCAATGCTTCCCCTTTGACTAATGTATGATGAGACTTGTCCTGGATGACTTTTTCCTTTGATCTTTCAATGAAGTCACCAAGAGCTATATTGACTACTATAGATTTTGTTCCAGCGGTCCTTCATATTTCCCCATGGTGATGTCACGAGCTTTTGCTTCGAATGATTCTCCTTCCTTGTCTTTCTTCTTTCAATTTCCTCCATTTCTTCAGTGAAATGGGCTTGTCTATTCTTCTTGTTATTGTCCTTCTTAAGCTAAGGACAATCTTTCCTATAAAGTACATAAACTTCCATGAGAGGAAAACCTCTCACTCAATGAGAGGAAAACCCACACAAATTCTTCTTATATAGATTCCAATTGAAGAATACCAAAACCAAGACCCTTGACCTATGTTGCCATTCCTAGACCAAGACACAGTCATCCTTCTTCCTTGATTCTTCGATTTGCACCATGTAACAGTTGCATCATGTATCATTGATCATCATATCACTACTGAGCACAACACCGAGACCTTATCCAAATTGCACCACTGTGATATGTCCATCTGCATTACAGTGATTATATGTCGAGACAGTGAGGAAGATATCACTGTAATGTCACCCCAAACTAGTTCGCACTGTGATCATTGTGGTAACATAACTCCTTGTTGTCTTGACCACTGAGAACCTCAGAAAATATGTCGAGAATATTGTTGTGGATGATCCACACCTTATCTCTGTTGTACCCATCCGAAATCTCAGAGAAATCAAGTTGTCACTGTGGAAACGCGAGGGGTATAGGCTCCTATATATAGTTGTTTGCCCCTACATTTGAGCCAACAAGATCATTTGAAAGGGTGTCCCCATATGTGAGCCCACTTGTCATTTGTATACATTCTGAGGCCGACATCAAGAAGAGGATGATTGTTCTCGTCTATTGGAGGGCTTCTAGTCAACTTGTAGACCTAGATACATTGTTTATTGTTCATTTGGGGTAGCATCGGATGTGCTCTAGCCACGAAATTTGGTGGAGAGGTTGGGGCACATGAGATCTCCAATGCCCAGAAAGGGTTTGGGCAGATTCTAAATAGATCAGCAGATATTAAAATAATTAATATTTTTAATGGAGTCCCTAAGTCTAAATTTAGGGAAAATAAAATATTAATGTGTATTAATATGAATCTGTGTTAGAATGGTCCAAAAGACATGGATCAAACCAGATCTAATCTTAGCCGTTGATTAGGGATTTAATCTCGATGTTGATATGTCAACGAGAAAAGTATAAGAGGAGGCTTGAGAGTCACTTGGAGAACACACCAGAGTGATCAGTCATTCTATTCTCTAGAGCGGGGTTTGCTAAGAGAGATAGAATCAGTGATCGGGAGAGCAATTAAGGGGCATTGAGTACAGAGAAACAAAGAAGGCAAAGATTGTGCTGGGAGAGCAGCGCAACAGCCAAAGAGAGAGGCGCAGAGCCAGCAAGGGCTCACGTAGGGCCACGCAGAGGCAACCAAGTGCTGCGCAGAGCACCAGAGAGGCCAGCGTGTCTACGCAGAGGCCCAGAAAGCTAACGCAGGGCCTCCTGGGACTAACGCAGGCCAATAAAGGATGACACAGGGCCAACGTGAGATAGAGAGGGGCTGATGCAGTCCAAATTGGGCAGACGCTGGGGTTGCAAAGCAGTTTTGTACTGAGGAGCTGCCGGAAGGATTCTCCAGGGTTTCAGCCAGGAGATTTCTCTCAAACTGTGAGGTGTAGCTGCTAAGGAAATTCTTTGTTAGATAGGCTAGTTTTGGCACCCAAATTGTACTTTGGTATTGCTTAATAAGAAAACCCTCAGATCTTTGCACCGGTTTTCTCGCATTGGGTTTTTCCGAGGACATTGGTCCAAAAATAATGGTGTCATGTGGTGTGTTTGTTCTTGTTTCTTTTAGTTGCTGATCTATAATATGTTGAGCATGCACTAGTGTTTATTTTCAGTATTTACTTTGTAAATAACTTGCTAAAGAAAAATAACAAGTAGGTAGGAATAAATCAAAAAAAGTGCATGAAGGGTTTCTAAACTAAGCAAATTTAGAAACTTCAACATTTATATTCCTAAGAAGGGTCATACATGACATTGACTTTCAAAACAAAAATCCCTTGCTCATGAAACCCATGAAGCAAGCCAATAATAAATTATTTTCTTCATTACATCATTTACAAAAATCACAATTACATGTCATTATGAAGACAAACCTAGTTACATTTTACAACACTCGCAAGGGAAGATTTCCCTAAAGAAATCACCAACAAGATATTCAATGAACAAGGGCTCAAAGGTGATATAAGGTCTAGTGATTGTAGGGAAAGATATCGGCCAAACCTTGGAAAGGATAAAATAAGGGTTGCAACAGTTAAAATACACTTTCCGAAGACTTTTATGATCTAGACAAAAATTGTTACAAGTTAGGGTTTTTATGATATGCAGATTTAAGACATACAATGGCATATAATGTAATATTCCTAATTGGAATTTAACAACTAATACCAAGCAATGGACTAGGAACAGTAAATAAACTGGAACTCATACACAATAATTAAAACACCAAAATGTCCAACAACACAATCTGAACCATTTTATTAATTTTATGATAAAAGAGTGTATAAAATGAGCTAAAATTTTGGAACTTGGGCTTGCTATGCACGCTATGCAAACCCCATGTATTACAACTCTAATCTGGAGGAAATACTGGCCCAAATTGGTATTGCGCACTACCCAAAAAATCACTACTACTGTTGTTGGAATGGAACTGAAAATGCTGCCTTGAAGAATGCTCAGATCACCCTAAAATTGCAGCCATAGACTCCCCTCCAAAACCCCATAAATACCCAGAAAGGGTTTGGCCCAACACCAAACCAAAACTAAGCCCACCAAGTGATGCAGATTCCCCAGCGAACTAGCAATTCGGCCTGCTATAAGAATGAGGATTTCAAGCCCAAATATTGCCTGAAAAATTATATAAAACTAGTCGGAGACTCCTCTCAATAAACCCACAAAAACACAGAAAAGGTTTGGGTTGAATCCAACGTGCCCCCTTGACCCCAAGAAATGTGTATGGTTCTAAGTTGCACGAAACGAGGAAACAGGTACGAGTTTCCAAAACGGGCATGAGTACGAAACATGACCCCCCCAAATTTTGGAAACGGGGAAAACGCATATATATTATTATATATATATTAGGACATTTAAGAAATATGTGCAATCATAAAGCATATATGATACATTCTAATTTATTACATTATGATTAAATTGTCAATTGTCAATGCATAAACTATAAGTCTCTAAATTTACATCACATTTTTACTCATGAATGATCACATAATGAAAATAGAAATATCCAAAATGAGCCACGAGAAATTTCTAATTTTTTGTCTCGTGCTTGATTGGGAGTCTCCTCCTGCATAGTCGAACAACCTTAATGCTCTTGATTAAATACAATTTTCATATCCTAATACCCTACATGCTCTTGATTATTAGGAGTCTCCCATGCATGGAGGGCTTGGTTTTCTTGATTAAATACAAGTTCCATAACCTAGTACATGACAAAATCCAATGGAAACATTGCAATCCCCCCAATCCTGAAATCCTGAAAAACAAACAAGTCTTCTGGATTTTGAGTGAGATCTAAAATTCTACTTTCTCCATATGAAATCCAATGAGGGCGAAACCATTCTCAAACATCCTGAGTCATTTCATGGTAATGTTAAAAATTTAAGTAAAAGGATGAAAATGAAAAATAAAGGAGAATATCACTTTTACTTCAAGAATTTAACATTACCATGAACTGCATATCAACACTAGGGCAAAAGTTCACTTCTATAACTTTAGACAGGCATGTAGAAGCAACTAGAAGTCACTAGGATAACCTAAAAATAAATTAGAAAACAAACTAAATTTAAAAAAAAAACACAAGTAAAAAGCTGAAACGTGAGTCGTACGGCCCTGAAACACGTTTCAACTTTCAGGCCGTACTGGCCACGTTTCAGTTTCGTGAAACGTGGCAGTACATCTTGAAACGCGTTCGTACCAAACGCGTTTCAGCGTTTCGCACCCGTTTCCGTACTGAAACGCCCCCTTGCCCTACGTTTCCTGCAACATATATTTTCTTTATTCTTTTGACAAGTACATTACAACATGACTGAAATACATTTAATGAAGACCAAACCTAGTTACATTTTCCAACACTCCCTCTTAACTAGGGAGGTATTCATCATATACAAGTACAAGGAAGATCTCAACTATATGAACCATGAAAAACTTTAGGCATCGCAATGACATGGACTAGATTCCTGACCAGGGCAATCTATCCATTGGTCTCTCAATTTAGGCACCGCAATGCCACGGACTAGATTCCTAACCAGGGCAATCTATCTGGATGGGACTAAGGTCGACTCAAGTTTTCAACCTCTCTAGGTACCATTAAGCTTGCTAACCATCAACCCAGGGACCGAGGTGCATATCCACGGTCAGAGCTCTATGACCGACACCACCCTCCCTACTTTGGGACCTAGACATCAACACAAAGTGTCGGCCAGATGTCCTCCCAGGTAATGCTTCACTCACAAAGCCTCAACACTCCTTGATCAAGGATAACCAATCTCTCCCAATCAAACTGATTGGTAACCAGCATGCGATCAAAACCTTTGAGAGATTCACCTATACAAACACAACCCCAACCAATAATATACTTTCACATGTACATAATCAAATACAAACCTTTGGGGTCTTCCAAACAACTTGATGTTGCTTCTCAACTTTTCATAGTAGGACTATCAACCGAATCTTTGACAGAAGATTCCTCATTTATACACTTTCCTTTCCTACTTCTCATGCAGCAACATATGCTTCAAAATTCATTCTCCAATCAAAACTATGCTATGCCCTCCCTCTCAACTAGGGAGCATCTTTTTATCCAAACTCCCTCTTAATCTTAAGGAGATCAAATTCTTTTCCTCGACATCAGATAATCTTTTGTGGCTTCCAATCATTTCATCAGAATTAATCATCATTCACATTATGCTTATCACATCAACGAACATCTTCACCATATTGAAGATAGTGTACTTGCACAACTTAGATAGCAAGCACAGCCAAATCTATAGAAGCATGAAGTTAGCCATATCAAAATTACGGAAGCATTTCAACTTTATATATATCATATACCCAAACTTAATTATAAACAAGAGACACATACTCTTCAAAATCTTGGTAGGGACTTTGTCATAAACCCTAGACTACTTCATAACAACTTTCATTACATCTAGGGTTTCAATGTTTCTTTCAAAGCTATGACATACCTTATTACAACATATAGCAAACCCTAGAAACAATTCAAACAAATATAGATCTGCAAGGCATCTAACAACTTTCAGAATTCATATGTTAGACTTTCCACTAGGGTTTCATACAAATCCTAGATTTCATACAAGAGAATTAAATCAATCAAAACCAATCACAGCTTAGTCATTAACATGACCAGCTTCCCCTAGGGTTAGTTGCAAACCCTAGATTTTCCAATCAAACATCAATCACAACTAAAACTCGAATCTTAACAATCTTATACAAATCTCAAATTATCACATTGTTAACATATATCAAAGATTTTCGCTTCTACTAAGGTTTAACTTCAAAACCCTAGAATTTCACTATCATTCTAGAAAGACAAACTTTGACTAGGGTTTAGTTCCAAACCCTAGGATTCATGACCACAGACAAACAAGTCAACTCGTACATATAGGACTTCATCATCATGCATAGGCATTTCATATCATGTGTTAGTCAAACCCAACTTCACAAATATCAATAAAAGTTAGACATATAACAAATTTGATTAGACTAGGGTTTGATCAGACAAACACACACATACTAAGGAAATCAATTCTAAGACATTATAAGGGTCTTGCTTACACATTCCACCAAACCCTAATGAGTTAGGGTTTCAATATAGGAACATAGAAAACCCAAGATTACCAATATTCCAAAGGTTTGGGATTTTAGACTTTATCATTCAACCCTAAAAGTTAGGTTTTCCTGATCATATCAAAATCCTAAACATGACATCATCAATAAAACTTCAAATAGCATTTCTCAATATCCCTAAGGAGTTTAGGGTTTCAGACATTCACATTAGCATACCCTTAGGTTAGGGTTTTCCAGAGAACCTGTCTAGGGTTCTATAAAATTAGTTAAGAATAAGAGTGGGGTAGATTTATCAAGTGATGAATGTCCCAAAATAAGAATTAATATGATTAAATATGGCTAGTCACAACAATGTTAGTAATAGATTGTCAAATGAATAGACATTTATTATAAAGAAACCAATGTTTTAAAGCATACCTTTGTTCCTTGACAAACCTTGTCTTGGGAGGTCCTCTTTCATACTTCTTGAGAATATAGCAAATGTTTTTCTAATCAAGACAATAGAGGGAGAATGGTGATTAGTATTTAATATAATCAAAACTAAATGAGTACATGAAACCAAAAACTAAAAGGAAATGAGATACTTATCTTTGGGAGTTGTTGGGTGGGGGCTCCCTCCAAAGCTTGAAGGATACCTATAAACTTATAAAACAAAAGAAAAAGTTGTTTCCAAAAACATGTTAAAACCTATAAATTCTAAACATCAAAAATACAAAATAGAATATCTAGGACTAAAAGCAAAGGACTTAATAGTGTAAATCCCTTATATCAGATTCTTTGGGTTTGACTTTCTTTGGGTCTCCTTCAGCAATGTTAGCATGATCTCTATCTCTCTTCTTATTCTTTGGATTGTCGGAACAGTCACTCTTGTACTGACCCTTCTTATGACATTGATAGCATTCTACCTTGGACATGTCTACTTTCTTCTTTGGTCCTTTTGATTTTTTTCCTTTGTGTTTAGAGTAGGCATTTGATACTCCTTCAGGATTGGCAACTAGAGAGATCCTCAATTCTTCTTGACTGCAAGCAGTCCATAGTTCTTCAAAAGTGGGAGCTTCCTTCCAACTGTTAAGTCCTACAGCAAATGCACCCCAAGGAGGTGGCAATCCTAATAGAGCAGTGATCATGAGTTCTTTGTCTGGAACAATTTCATCAATGGCCAATAGATCATCTCTAATTCTTGCTATCTTCACAAAGAAAAAGGCCATTGTATATTCTTTAGTCATCTTTGTGGTCTTTAGTTCATTCTTCAAGCTTGTCACTAATATTCTTAATAGTGAGAAAATTTGACAAGGCTTCATACATTTCCTAAGTATGATTGATGTTAGCTATACATGGGACAAGATTGTCCTTTATTCCTTCTACCATTAGAGTCATGGCCACCAATTCTAATCCTATGAATTTTACTTTGTCAACATTACTGGAGTCATCTGTAGGCTCTTTACTTTTCCTTTGACCAAGTCTAGTACCTTGTTCTCTTCAAGGATGAGGTCAATCCTCTTCTTCCAAGACCTATAGTTTGAGGCTCCTTCAAGTTTGTTCTCTCCCTTGATTGTGTTAAACATCTTCCTTGAATATAGTGGACTTCTTCCCTGAAATAACCCTTTTGAATGGTTCCTTGATCAAGTGCTTGAGACTTTCTTTTTCTTCTTTCTTCACCAAAGCTCTGATACCATGTTAAAAAATTAGAAAGGCAGAAAGATTTTCTTATACTTGATAATTACTTGTGATGTTCTTGACTTCTTATTAGGTTTCTTTTATATCTCCTTTCTTTTAATTCATAAAGAAATTACCAAAGCAATAACACATAAACAATGGACACCAAATGTAGCCTCACAGTCAGGGGAAAACCCCTCTCGAGGGGAAAACCTAGTCAGTAATTCTTCCTTCAATAGTTTTCCAAAGATATTCCAAGACTCTTGACCTTGACACAAATTATCCTTCACACCAAGTCAGCCTTCTACCTTACTTGCATATGATCCTTCTTACCCTAGCAGCAGCAGCCGTAGTGGCAGCACTTTCTTCGACCCAACAACTTCGACCTTGCCTTAGAGACTTCGATCTTCACTTAGAACCTTCGATCTTGGTCCAATACAGTTTCTTGAGGTGGCAGCTTCCAACACCAGCAACTTCGACCTATATTGGTAGCAACATCAGACGGCAATTGGCTACAGCATCAACAAGAGAACTTCAATCTTCCAAACTAGGGCACAAGAGAGAGAGAGATAGTTGCACCAAAGGTTCAATTTTCCCTTTTTCCTTCTCTTAGACCAAACTCGCACTTCCTTCTCCTCCTCCTTCTACTTCGCACTTCTTCCGGCTCCAAGAGATGTCGAACTTGCTTGTGACTGAGAGTGCTTCAAATGGAATTCGAATAGCTTCATTTATAGCCCTTTAGTGAGGTTGAAAGGCTTCCTTTGAGCCCGACTTCATCATCTTAAGGCCGACTTGGTGTGGAGACAACAAAATTCATATTTGACTCAATACTTAAGCTTTTTACATGATTCAAAAGCCCAAGAAGGGTCTCTTTAAAAGTATAATGACTTTATTTACTCAAAATAATAAATCCTAGAAGACCTCAGTGGAGACTTTGACCTAAAACATGATGACCCAAGCATGAAACCCATGATTTAATAAGTCATAATAATAATAATAATAATTCTTTTCTTTATTCTTTTCACAAGTACATTACAAGATGACTCAAATACATTTAATGAAGACCTAACCTAGTTACATTTTCCAACAGATTCTTCATATCAAACTTGGTTGTTAACTGCTTCTTGCATTCCTGAATTCGATGCTCTACACCAGTAATGAGTAGATCATCCACATACAAGAGTATGACGAGTGGTTCACCCTGGACTGCCCTAATGTATAGATTAAGTTATGTAGTACTCTTGGTAAAACCAAGTCTCAATAGGTATGCATCCATTCTTGCATACCAAGCTCTAAGTGATTGCTTTAAGCCATATAGAGCCTTCTTCAACCTGCAGACATGAGACTCCCTCTAATTTATTTCAAATCCTTGAAGTTTTTCAATGTAGACCTCTTCATCAATAGTCCCATTCACAAAAGTTGTCTTAACATCCATTTAATGGATGTTCCATCCTGTTGACCACTTTGTGTCAACGACCCCATAGCAGTACACCCTTTTTTTTGCAAAAGGAATCCATCATGTTCGAGTGTCTGTGCCATTCAAACTTCATCATCAGCCAGCAGTTTTTGAATATGTCAACCCATTCTGCATATGTAAAATATAAATAATCTCAATATGACCGCATCTGTATATAAAGGCCTAGGTAAACCTATGGTTTTGGTGACGATCTCCATTCTAGGAGCTTTTCTCTCTCATGGATTCATCTGTGTCTCTAGACACAAATGATCGGCAGTGTTTTTCCCTCCATCCTCACCTCAAAGCTAAGGTGGATTTTGTCGTCAAGATCTAGACAAGTCCTATTGTTTTAGATAGAGTCTTTGTAAAAGTGACTTGGGAATAGTTTTAGCTAATTGGCTAAATTATTTTATTACAAGTCACTTGGTCTACTAGATTATATTTTTTGTGTCGCAGAAATGGGTAAATGTTGAGGGTCTGTAAAGAACGGGTGTTCCCCCTTCATGTATTACATTGTAATATCTTGATGTAAAAAGTATTTAGTGCATGGTCCCTCATAATTAGACACCATGACTAAGTATTAGATGGTTGGAAAGATTATTAATCCCCTCATCAGTCGATTAATTAAATTTTCTAGCAAAATTAAATAAAAATCCTAAGCCAGAAATTTAATTAATTTTGTGTCCTAGGTAAAATTAAATTCTCCAATGGTGAAATTCGTGGGTTTTAAAAAAGTTAATTTTTGGAGGTCCCAGGCCAAGGGAATATTGAAGAAATCAAAAAATTTTGAACTCTTGGGCCTTGGTTGTTAAGTCAAAGTTAAATTTTTGAGGAAATTAACTCAAAATAATTAATTTTGAGTTAATTAAAAATCAATTAAATGAAAAATTCGATTTTTCCTCAAAAAATAAATAATTTCAACGATAATGATTAAAGATTAATTAAATCTTTATGAATGATCGAGATTAATTTGACAGGGATCAAGCCAACTGGCCGTTGGATATTTTATCTATAAATTAGAGGTCGGTGTCAATCTATTTTTTTCATCCGATCTTTGAATCGTGTACTAAGCTCTTAAGCTCTCTTGTATATTTTCTGGAATAAATGCAAAAGCCTTTGGGGTTTCAACTTGCGGTGGTGTTCCTCTTCATGAATCTATGGTAACATTGTTTTAATTTCTGCTTAATATTATGTGAAAACTATCAATCAATAGCTCTCTTAGAACATTCTAAATACAGGTACCTTATTCAATTTGTTGGATCCAGGGTAGCGTTTTTAATTTTGATTGAATTAGCACGTATCTCTATTTCTTCAGAATTTTATTGTTATTCTATTTATCTACTTGGTTTGATGGTTGATCTAGCATTTACAAAAAAACTCTCAGGTTTTCATTGAGCATTTGGAGATAGTCCTCGGTTGGACTTGCGAACTCTCAACACATATTTTTTGAAGAGCCTACCTCATATAAGCTTCACGATTTATCTAACGATTAATTTTTTTCTGCAGTGTGTTTTTGGACTAGTACCTCTCTAAAAAACCAAAAAAAAAATGTGGAAAAATTGATAGATCTGGCTAGTAAAAGCCTTAGACCTTCAGATCTGGGAGCGAAGTTGGATTCGTACTCCTCAGATATGATAGATCTACAACTCTTAAGCATAGATCTGTAAATGTTTTGTATAGATTGGAAGTTTTTCTAACTTGGGTTTCTGGGGTTTTGTTTATTTTTGTATATATAGGGACCTGGGTATTTTTTTTTGCAGGTGTGGATATAGAGGAAAAATCAAATTTAGAGCCAAATCTAGACCCTAGAGGGAAAGATCTGACCTCAGTGAAAAATTAGCAGGGAAGATTATTCAGAAAATTAATAATAAAAAATATTTAAAAGGTGTCAAATTTAGATATGAAAATTTCATAAGTTTTTCAGAGAGGAAATTTGAGGCAGGAATATATCGGTTTAATATATAAATTTCTGGGATTTATTTTGAGGCTCTTGGGCTACAATTTGTTGCCTTGAAGTGCTTCAAAAATCGTTGTTGTGTTTTTTCTTCTCTCTTTGCAAAAATTCGACTTTCCTTCTCTGCTCCCTCAAATCACAGTTCTTTTTCCTTCTACCCTCATTTCTCTGCGTATTTTGTCTGCGTTTCCCCTCTTGTCCGCATCCCTGCCAATTGCCCAAGCTCCCTCATCCTTGTTGCTCCTCTTTAGCTCCTCTATGTGTCTTCATTTCTTATCTACAGCATTTCATCCCTTTCTTCCTCATCTTCTTCAACCTAACCCTTCTCCTCTCCACGTTTCCTTCCCTCATCTCTCTTCGGTTCCTTCTCTGCCTACGTCTCCTTTTCTTTTCCGCGGCCCCTTCTCTTCCCTTCTCTTGTTTCTTCATTTCCTTGTCATACTCCTCTCACTCAATCAAACTTGGAGACAAGAAGAGCTATCCAATGAAAGGAATTGGATCTACTTCGTTGGAGCTCGAGTCTGATGGAAGTATTCACCTCAACAACATTCTATATGTTCCAGGTTTGAAGAAAAATTTACTTTCTATTTCTTGTCTAGAGGATAAGGTTGATAGAATTGCTTTTGTTGATGGCAAGGTTTTGCTGTCTCTTCCACATCCTAGTTCCTCCCTCGTTCGTTACGTCTCTTTCCTTTCTGCTACCTGCAAACCTTCGACCTCCTTGTGTTGCTTCCTCAGCATGTATTCCTAATCCTAGCACCTTTTCCTTTAGGTTTCCATCTCTCGACTTTGCCTTAATCAAACTTTTATGATTTCGATTTTCATTCTTATTTTTTTAGGTGTGGCTTTGATGTATAAAAGGAATTAAATCCAAATAAAATTTTCGAGGCTCTAACATTTCGAATTAAATTTTTTATGTGGCCTTTGGCCCATTAAAAATTTAATTAACTAAGCATTTTAATTCTCATATTTGCCACATTAAAATTTTAATTGAACTTGCCAAAGGAATAATATAATTTATTTTTATCTAAAGTTCCTTTTTGGGGTTTTTTGTATTAAGGGTTCGAGACTTGAATTTTTTAAAGGGGAAATTTTTTGTGGGGTTAAGAAATTTTTTCAATAGTCAAGGTACTATTAAATTTTTTAAATTATCTCTAAAGTTTAACTATAGGAAAACAATATTTTTTTCTGGATTGGAGCACTTCAAAAAATTATTTTAAATTCGGAATTGTTTGAAGTGTTTAGCATTTGAATTTCATGGTTCTCCATGGTAATTAATTTTCAGAATTTAAGTGCTCAAGTCTTTTGCATGCTAAGTTTTATAATCATTGACATTGGGTTTTGAATATTTTTGTGCTTGACATCTATTGAGATTGTTCGTCATTTAATTAACTGTAAGTGTGGTTTTAATTACTTGAATTATTGGATATTTATTGCATATTAAATTTTTGAGGACTTTTCAAGTAATGATCAAGTACTCTTTCATGGAATTGTGGTAAATTACATGTCTTTTGTTTCCTAAGCTGAGTATTTTTTGAGCATCTATATAATTGGCATTTATCTTGATGATGATATTGAAGAATTGTGAAAAAACAATTGTTCTCTGAGCTATAATTGCATTGGAAAGAATTTAAGCTTGTGATTTAATTGGACATTACATTGTGATATCATTGCTGAAAAGTTTATCTCTTAGTCTTTGTCTAGTGAAGTGAATATTTATTTAGGCGATTAAGGGCTTTGATATATAACTCAGAAATAAATCGTGACATAAGCACTTTCAATCCTTGATCTAGCTTCATCTCTTTCCATCTTCTAATCGTCTCGTGCATTTGCATATTAGGTTAGCCTTGCATAGTTAAAATTTACTTCCAAGCATAAGCTTGGTCGATAGAAAGATAGGTACCCATCCATCTTTGCTTGAGAAGCCTGGTTTTAATAGTACTTAAAACAATGACCTTGCAGTCATCAGAGCCACAGCTCTCTACAGCGGCGGAGGCACCGGGTATGTTAGATTTTCAGGAGAGGTATTGTTAATCACACCTTAGTGTGCTTCACCTTATCCTCTCTTTGCCACTTATTACGAAATCAAGCTCAATATAGAAAGGATCGAAGGGTTAAAACTTAGATAGGAATTTAACTAAAATTAACCAAGATTCCTACATTTCACATTAGTTTTAGGATTTGCATTTCATATAAGATAGTCATTCATCCAAGCAGCAGTTACTCATCAATAACTTGGTCCTAAATTTCCTAGCAAGATAGTTGACTCCATAAGGCACTGGTGTTAATCATCTAAATCTAATTTAATCCTATAAGTCTTGCTAAATCTAAAACAAGTACTTGGTCACTTGACTGTGTATCCTGAACTGGTTGGTTCCCAACTAGTTCTCCTTCATTCCATTTCCGTAGGGTCTACCCCCCTTAGCTTGTTGTTGGGAGACAACTTAAACGAAGAGATTGGGGATCAGGGTGACAACCCTCGATCTGAGTTGTTGTCGCGGTGCCTAGACATTCTGTGCGACAACACATCCCATAGTAGCAGCCAACAAAACAAGCAATCTTATTGTTGTATATCTAGTTGTGGGAGCAAAGATTTCCTCGTAATCAATCCCTTCTTTCTGTGAGAAGCCTCCTACTACAAACCTTGCTTTGTATTTATCAATGCTCCCATCTGCAGCATGCTTTTTCGTGTAAATCCATTTTGATGTGACTATAGATTTGTCACTTGGCCTAGGGACAATTTCCCAAACATCGGTGTTCATGATAGACTGGTATTCTTCCTGCATTGCATTCATCAATTCTTGATATTTAGTTGCATCTTCATAGGAGGAAGGTTCTGCTTCAATGAGCTTTGTCATATATGCAACATACCCATAATACCTTTTTGGGTGTTTACTTTCTCTGAAGGTCCCCTTTGTTGTGTGTCTTGCTTCTTGTAATGTAGCTCTCAACCAAGCAGGCCTCTTTCAATTTATTGACTTGTTGCACAGGCTCAGTAGGACCTTCAACATCTTCCTGAGTAGATGTCCAATCTTGACAATCATTGTCCCTTGAGATATCCTCAAAGATAGGTATCTCTTCTTCATCATTCAACTGGAACATCCTTTGATTTCTTGTAAGTTATACTTTCACCAAAGATGACATCCTTGCTTACTTCAAATTGACGATCCTCCTTAACATAGATTTTGTACACCTTAGATGAAGCACTATACCCAACAAAGATGCCCTTTAGACTGGTAGGATCCAGCGTTTTTCTTTTGTCCTTGTGTATATGTATATACGCAGGACACCTAAATATACGAAGACGATCCACACTTGGCTTCTTCCCTATAAATGCTTCTTTTGGAGTCATGTTATTGAGAATCTTCTGAGGACTTCAGTTCTGCAAGTAAACAGTTGTCGCACATGTCTCTCCCCATAGGAATTGAGGCAAATCTTGATCATGTAGCATGGCCCTGACACATTCTTCAATAGTTTTGTTCTTCCTTTCAACCACGCCATTATGTTTTGGATTATAAGAAACAATAAGCTCCCCCTTAATCCCCGCTTCCTTGCAAAATGTTATCAATTCTTTGGAGGTGTATTCTCCATCAATGTCAGACCTTACAGTCTTGATCTTTCTCTCGGTCAGATTCTCTACTTCATTCTTGAATTCCTGAAACTTCTCGAATACCTCATCTTTGTTCTTGGGGAGATATAACCAAGTTTTCCTTGAGAAATTATCAATAAGGTTACGTAATATTGATGCCCACCAAGAGATTTTATGGCCATAGGTCTACATACATCTAAATGTATGAGACCTAAAACTTCCTTAGATCTGGTATCACTTCTTGCAAATGGTTTCTTTACATTTTTGCCTAGAGCACACCCCTTACAGGTCCCTTCATGTTCTTCCTTCAATTTGGGGATGCCATTGACCATTTGACTTAGAGATGGCAAAATCTTATAATGAAGGTGTTTGTACCTTCTATGCCATAGTTTGGAAGGACACATCCAAGTGGACTAGGACTTGAGATAGAGGTGTAAAACGTCTATATAATGTCCCCTCATGAATCCCAATCACCCTAGCATTGTCAATACTAGAGCCCTTACCCCAAACCAAAACCTTGCCATCAACAAAAGCAATTCTATCAACCTTATCCTCTAGACAAGAAATAGAAAGTAAATTTTTCTTCAAACCTAGAACATATAGAATGTTGTTGAGGTGAATACTTCCACTAGACTCGAGCTCCAACGAAGTAGATCCAATTCCTTTCATTGGATAGCTCTTCTTGTCTCCAAGTTCGATTGAGTGAGAGGAGTTTCCTTTTGACAAAGTCTGAGGTTGATTGCATTCTCCCGTCATATCTCTGGAGGCACCACTATCAATAACCCATACATTCTCGTTCTTGAAAGTGTCGAATAAAGCGGAGAACAAACTTTCATCTATTACTTTCTTTGTCAGCTTGGAGATGATCTTCAATATGTAACCCTTGATGGATGTAGCGAGATTCCCAAGAATCTTGAAACCCTTCTTCAAAACCCTTGTCATAGTGCCAACTAGGATGTGATCTTCAATCTCCTTCTTGCACCTAAGCTTTGATACCATGTTGGAAAATTATGAGACTTAGAGATTATATTGATTTTCCTTAGCTTGATAATTACTTGTGATATATGTTAGTTGTTTATTACTTTATTGTTCTTGTTCATCAAACAATTACCAAAAACAATGAAGATCACAAAAAGACAAAGTACACAAGATATAGCCTCCAAGCCAAGGCAAAACCCCTCCAAGGGGAAAGCCCAGAAAGAATGCTTCTCTTCTTATAGAATCTTCTTACAGTGAGACTTCCAAGACCCAAAGACCAAACCCCAACATCCTCCCAAGCACCAAGTCAGCCCCCCAGCAAAGTCTTCTTCAAGGCAGCTTCCAGACTTCAACCTACCGCAATTTCGTCACAGATTTTCGGCCCTGCAACTGCACCTCAGAATTTCGGCCCGGCAATTTCGGCCTCTTGCAACTGGCAGTGACAAAGCCTAACTTCGCATGTGTGGATAGAGATAGATGAGCCCAAGACACTTTGACTTCTTTTCTTCATCCTTTCTAGCTCTTTTTCTCCTTCCCTAATGTAGATCGAACTTGTGTTGGATGAGCGTGCCAAATGAGGTCATGCTCCCTGTATTTATAGCCTTTCTTGAGGATCGAATTGTTGGAAAATGTAACTAGGTTCGATCTTCATTTAATGTATTTGAGTCATCTTGTAAGTTGTAATGTACTTGTCAAAAGAATAAAGGAAAGAATTTTTATTATTATTATTGTGACTTATTAAAGCATGGGTTTCATGCTTGGGTCACCTTGTTTTAGGTCAAAGTCCCCATTAAGGACTTCTAGGATTTATTGTTCTAAGTCAATAGAGTCATTGTACTTTTAAAGAGACCCTTCTTGGGCTTTTGAATCATGTAAAAAGGTTAAGTATTGAGTCAAATATGATTTATGTATCATCCACACCATGTCGGCCTAAGGACCCTACTTCAACCCACAAGAAGCCTATAAATAAAAGCTAGTCGAAGTCATTTGGATCATCACATCTCAAGCTAGTTCGATATCTTAAGAGTAGCTGGAGAAGTGCGAATTCTGTTGTCGGGAAGCCGAAGGAAGTGCTAGTTTAGGGAAGTCTAAGGAGAAGAAGAAAATCAAAGTTCTGGTGCCTCTCTCCCTCTCTGTTTCGTGCCCTAGATTGAGAGATTGAAGTCTTCCAAGTTTCGCTCTTGCCGGAAGCTGCTTGTTGCCTGAAGTTGTTGCCTAGTAGAAGTTGCTGGAAGGGGTCAAAGATCTGACGGGTTGACTTGGTGTGGAGGGAAGGTCTGGTCTTTGTCTAGGGTGAAGAGTCTCAAAGAATACTATTAAAAGGAAGAATTATCTTGACTGGGTTTTCCCCTCGAAGGGGGTTTTACCCTAGCATGTGCCTACATCTGGTGTCTATTTTTTTAGCTACTGCTTTGGTAATTGCTTGATGAACTAAAAGAAAAAAGATATAAAGAATCGTAATAAAAAGAAACATCACAAGTAATTATCAAGAATAAGAAAATCTTTCTACCTTTCTGATTTTCTAACATGATATCGGAGCTTTGGTGAAGAAGGAAGAAAAAGGCAGTCTCAAGCACTTGATCAAGGAACCATTCAAAAGGATTATCTCAAAGGAAGGAATCTACTATATTCAAGGAAGATGTCTAACACAATCAAGGGAGAGAATAAACGTGAACGAGCCTCAAACTACAGGGCCTGGAAGAAGAGGATTGACCTCACCCTTGAAAAGAACAAGGTACTAGACTTGGTCAAAGGAAAAGTAAAGAAGCCTACCGAGGATTCCAGTGATGCTGACAAAGTGAAATTCAAGGAACTAGAATTGGTGGCCATGACTCTAATGGTAGAAGGAATAAAGGACAACCTTGTCCATTCATAGCTAACATCAATCATGCTCAAGAAATGTATGAAGCCTTGTCAAAGTTATTTACTATTAAGAACATTGGTCAAGTAACAAGTTTGAAGAATGAGCTAAGGACTACAAAGATGATTCAAGAAGACATAGTGGCATCCTTCTTTGTGAAGATAGCAAGAATCAGGGATGATCTTTTGGCCATTGATGAAATTGTTCCAGACAAAGAACTCGTGATCACTGCCCTATTAGGTTTGCGACCTGCTTGGGGTGCATTTGCTGTAGGACTCAACAGTCGGAAGGTAGCTCCCACATTTGAAGAACTATGGACTGCCTGCAGTCGGGAAGAATTAAGGATCTCATTAGTTGCCAATCCTGAAGGAGTATCAAATGCCTACATTACTCAACATAAAGGAAAGAAATCGAAAGGACCAAGAAAGAAAGTTGACATGTCTAAGGTCAAATGCTATCAATGTCATAAGAAAGGTCAGTATAGGAGTGATTGTCCCAAAAATCCAAGAAACAAGAAGAGAGAAAGAGATCGAGCCAATTTTGTTGAAGAAGGAGACCCAAAGAAAGCCAAGCCCAAAGAATCTGACATTAGGGACTTACACTACTAAGTCCCTAATGTCTAGGGTGAAGAGTCTCAAAGAATACTATTAAAAGGAAGAATTATCTTGACTGGGTTTTCCCCTCGAAGGGGGTTTTACCCTAGCATGTGCCTACATCTGGTGTCTATTTTTTTAGCTACTGCTTTGGTAATTGCTTGATGAACTAAAGGAAAAAAGATATAAAGAATCGTAATAAAAAGAAACATCACAAGTAATTATCAAGAATAAGAAAATCTTTCTACCTTTCTGATTTTCTAACATGATATCGGAGCTTTGGTGAAGAAGGAAGAAAAAGGCAGTCTCAAGCACTTGATCAAGGAACCATTCAAAAGGATTATCTCAAAGGAAGGAATCTACTATATTCAAGGAAGATGTCTAACACAATCAAGGGAGAGAATAAACGTGAACGAGCCTCAAACTACAGGGCCTGGAAGAAGAGGATTGACCTCACCCTTGAAAAGAACAAGGTACTAGACTTGGTCAAAGGAAAAGTAAAGAAGCCTACCGAGGATTCCAGTGATGCTGACAAAGTGAAATTCAAGGAACTAGAATTGGTGGCCATGACTCTAATGGTAGAAGGAATAAAGGACAACCTTGTCCATTCATAGCTAACATCAATCATGCTCAAGAAATGTATGAAGCCTTGTCAAAGTTATTTACTATTAAGAACATTGGTCAAGTAACAAGTTTGAAGAATGAGCTAAGGACTACAAAGATGATTCAAGAAGACATAGTGGCATCCTTCTTTGTGAAGATAGCAAGAATCAGGGATGATCTTTTGGCCATTGATGAAATTGTTCCAGACAAAGAACTCGTGATCACTGCCCTATTAGGTTTGCGACCTGCTTGGGGTGCATTTGCTGTAGGACTCAACAGTCGGAAGGTAGCTCCCACATTTGAAGAACTATGGACTGCCTGCAGTCAGGAAGAATTAAGGATCTCATTAGTTGCCAATCCTGAAGGAGTATCAAATGCCTACATTACTCAACATAAAGGAAAGAAATCGAAAGGACCAAGAAAGAAAGTTGACATGTCTAAGGTCAAATGCTATCAATGTCATAAGAAAGGTCAGTATAGGAGTGATTGTCCCAAAAATCCAAGAAACAAGAAGAGAGAAAGAGATCGAGCCAATTTTGTTGAAGAAGGAGACCCAAAGAAAGCCAAGCCCAAAGAATCTGACATTAGGGACTTACACTACTAAGTCCTTTGCTTATAGCTTTAAATATCTAGTTTTGTATGTTTTAGAATTTATAGGTATTTAACATATTTTGGAAAAGACATTTTTATTGCTTTTATAAGTTTGGAGGTATCCCTCAAGCTTTGGAGGGATCCCCCAACAACTCCCAAAGATAAGTATCTCATTTCCTTTCAGTTTTTGGTTTCATGTACTCATCTTGTTTTGATTATATTAAATACTAATCATCATTCTCCCTCTATTGTCTTGATTAGGAAAACATCTGCAAGAAATATGAAGGAGGACCTCTCAAGACAAGGTTTATCAAGGAACAGAGGTATGCTTTAAATACATTGATTTCTTTATATTGAAAGGATTATTCATTTGACAATCTATTACTAACATTGTTATGTCTAGCTATATTGAATCATAGTGATTCTTGTTTTGGGTAATTCATAACTTGATAAATCTACCCACCCCACTCATATTCTCAACTGATTGTGCAGAACCTTAGACAAGTTCTAGAAAACCCTAACCTAAGGGTATGCTAATGTGGATGTCTGAAACTGATCCGGATCTTGGGGGGAGGCCCCCAAGATCTAAAATATTGAAATGGATCTTGGGAGGAGAGGCCCCCAAGATCTGAAAACTTGAAATGGATCTTGGGAGGAGAGACCCCCAAGATCTGAAAACTTGAAATTACCAGAAGAAAAATAGGAGAATGCCCAATAAACAAAACCACAAAGAAACTTTTTATAACCCAAGTGAAAATAAACCAGCTAGGGCAATGGTAGCTTATCTCTGAGAAGAGATGTGTGGCTACATGCCTCTGAACTGTAAAGGCTACATTGTGGCGGACAATCTGTCCTCTTACAAAATGTGACTTGTTACTTATAGTACTTTTTAGTTACAATACCATGGGTCAATTCCATGGGTGAATGAATACCATGGGTGGATGTCAAAATACCACGGGCCAATTCCATGGGTGAATAAATACCATGGGTGGATGTCACAATACCACGGGCCAATTCCATGGGTGAACGAATACCATGGGTGGATGTCACAATACCACGGGCGGATGCCATTTACAATACCATGGGTAAATTCCATGGGTTGATGAATAATATGGGTGGATGAGTACCATGGGTTGATGCCAATTTCCATTCGGATCAGTAGGTGTCTTGGTCCTGTGGCTCTTATTCCAACTCCATTTCTATTGCTTCAACCATCTACTTAATATGTTGAGCAAGTTTCTGAACTTGCACCTACTCACCATCTTCTTCATTTGTTAGCTACTCTAACTCCTCAACCTATATGGGCACAATTTTCTTTGTCATTGTGCCTTGCCTTTCCTCCTATTCTTGTTTCTGCTTCTCTTCCCTTTCTCTCCTCTCTAGCTCCTTCTCTTCTATCAGCATCTTTTATGTTTTCTACAACTTCATCTCTGCATCCGCCAAACTTTACTTCTCTCTCTTCCTCCATTCTACACTCCTTTCGCATTGTCGCATCTTCGCCTCTATTTCCAAATCTACCTTCTCAACAAGAGGATCTTATGTGAAATTTTAGATTTGTTGAGCCTCTGTGCTCTCGAAAATGTTCCTCTTGCCTTTGTCTTGTATCAGTTTGTCACTCACTACTGTTGATGTTGCTTCTTCTTATGGTACTTCTACCTACAAATTTGCTTCCAATTCTATAGCCACGTTGACCGGTTCATTATGCATAGAGGAGTTGTAGCAATACCTCGAAGGGCCTTCCTCTATCTAGTGACATGCCTCATGGATCCATGGATAATGCACCCTCGCACGGTGGTTCTTTCATATTTAGTGGGGATCATACAGATTGAAACTCTTGGTGTCGAGCTCAAACTTCTTCATGTGCTTGGACTTGGCATATGTGTCCTTCAAGCTCCATATATTGTACAATCCAATCCGCAAAGGAGGAGTTGGCCATGGTGCCTTCTTCCTCCTGTGTAGTGTTACACACCATTTTTTCACTACCCCTATACTCCCCATTCCGTGATCTTGGAGGACCTATACAGTGAACCCCACATGCTTTCCCTTCATGAACAAACCTCCATTGTGTCCCCCTTCATGGGAAGATCAATTCCCTTTTGCACCATTTCCCCTGAAACATATGTTTAGCCCAGTTTACAAGACTGACACTAATGACGCTTGTCTTCCTTGCACCGATGTGTAGAGATTAGCACTATCCCTAGCATTGACTGGAGTGACTGAGCTGTGTTCCAGTCGCACCAGTCCCATTATGGAATTTTTTTAAATTAAGAGCCAAAGCTTCCAGCTCTAGAAGATTCGTAATGGAAATTTGGTAAATGGTTTGGTGAGACAGGGTCGAGTATGTCAGTTTGGGCTCCTTTCCCTTATAATGGTGGAACTACCTCAAGGGATAAGACCTTCTCCCATGAGAAGAGGATCCATCTCCCATCCATTCATCCTATATAAAACTCCATTTTCCCAAGCACAAGCTAGTGTGAGTGTTGAGTGTTAATGTTGGTGTGCTAGTGCTATTTTGGTTTGGAGTAAACAACAAGTTATTCATAGTTGTAGCTATCTAGTTGTGTGAGGGAGAAGTCTGATTTGGTTTGGAGTGAAGCTTAAGGGAAGGGCCTTAAAACTATTGTTGATTGAGGCCATCATGCAATTCTAGAAGAAGTGTGTGGGAACCTAGTCTTGTCAGAGGAGAACCGCAACATCAAGACAATGGTTGTAATATTTTCTTGATATCAATATATATGTAACTAATGATTGATTTCCTACATGTTTTGTCATCTTACATATCCATGGCTCCTAGCTATTTACGTAGGTTGAATTACAATTTGTCTATTATCACGTTTGTTTTCTGTGGTTGTTTACTTGTTTCAGGTGCTTGAAGAAGGAAGCAAGAGATAGCGGGAGTAAGCAAACAAGGACATTATCAAATGGGATAAGCATGCTAGGAGGTAGGCCCTCTTAATTTTTTCTAACCTAAGGAAATCTTCCATACAATGTATCTTTTGTGGCGAGACCCATTATTAGGCTAGAGGAATTTGTTTGTGTCCACACTTATAATTTTAATTCACCACAAATTGGCGACTCCGCTAGGGAACCAATCCTTTTGTTTGTCTTAGATTTCATGATTTCATGTGAGCTCTTCTAGTTTAACTTTTTCCCTTTGGTTTTGTTTCTTTTCTCCTAATTACTAGCCTGATTTTGAAATTCATAGTAGCAAATCTGGCTCTGCTACAATTTTTTTTTCTTGGCTCCCTCGATCAGCACGCTTAATCTGCTGACAGTTGCACTGATTAGCGTGATTTGCTAAGAAACAGTCACACCGACTAGCCTCTAATGCTTTTTGTTAGTTAGGTAGTCGCGTCAATGCCTGTAAGTGAATATTAAGGTTTATCCCCAGTCTTGGCCAGTGTTTTTTTCTCTCATGATTTCGACCCCATAAGCCTTTTAGACCATTTTCTCCCTGACTAGAGATCTTCATTTAACTTGGTTTGTGTACTTTCTTGGTTTATCCCACCCTCTGATGTGTTAAGTCTAGCACTGTGTGAAGTTCTTTTTTATTTTTTCTTTGAATCCCTCGATCAACGCTAGTTTTGGCCAAATAGTTGCACCGATCAGGCCTATCAACACTAGTTTTAGCTTGAAAGTCATGTCGGTCATGCTGATTGATGCTAATTTTGGCCCAAAATTTGCTACGGTCTTTGAGATAAGAAAACATTAGAATTTCTCACATTCCAATGCCAGTGTGTCTTGACCCTCAAACTCTCTTCTTCTGCCTAGAAGTGACTAGGGTGCTTTGTTTGCTTCATTTTCAATTGAATGAGTGAAAGAGTCTCATTTGTTCTCTTATTTTGAGTGTCTCTTTTCTCTTTCCAAGCATAGCTTACATTTCTTGGTTTGTCTATTGAAGAATTTATGTGTTTGGTTTGTTCGATTTAGGGAAGAAGTTGCTTTTAGTTTCATTTATCATGCTTTGGATTTGATCGATGCTTGTTTGTTTGGAATTGTGAAAATTTTCATTAAAGTGCTTTATGTGAAAGATTCATTTTGAATTTTATGAAAAGAAGAATATCATTCTAGTTTACTTAAGAGAAAATATTACATTAGTAGCATCATTGAGAAGTTAGAATTGCATCATCATAGGCATGGAAATGAAATGAAACTTATTTTGTTGTTATAGGAAGATTAAGTGAATTTAGGAGATTTATTAGTGAAATATTTCATTCTTCAATTGTCGCATTCATTTTGTGTTCTCTATCTATCAATTAGTGGTAACTTTCATTGAAGACAACGATCTCTTTTCTCATATAGCTACATTTAGGAGTTTTGGCAGATGAAAGCAGTAGGGACTTGTAATTGAAACCTAATTCAAGATCAACCATTAAAATTTATTGAATTAACCTAAGGAAGCATTGAAACTTAACGCTGACATCTAGAAGGTTCAGGATAGCGACGTGTCCCAACATCGTTAAACCTAGCAGTTGTCATTAGCTTCAGCACTAGACAAAGCTAGTACAGACTTGTGCTCCCTGTACCATTACGTATATAAAGAGAGACCCAAATAGGTTTGCAATCCTTTATCCGTAGGAAGCTAAGTCTGCCCCCTTGTAAATGTGATACACCGAACACAGTGTTCGGGGATATTTCTTTCCCGTACTTCTTGGTTTGCCGAGAGGTATTCTGTAGTTCATGGTTACCTGGTAATCCTTTCCGCCTAGAGTACCCTGAGTAGTCATTTTGATCTTTTTGACACCCTAAATATAAAATATCACCCGAGCACTTGTCCTTTCGAGCTTGTTTCAAATCGAAAGTGATAGACTCACCTTTCACTCTTTTCTCGACTCTTAAAATATGAAAAGGCAAATTTTTGTTTCATTGTTCTAAAATTAGCTTCCCACGAAGAATTCCCGGTAAAAGTTGTCTTCCGTAGTAATTCTTTAGGGTTGATTCCAATGGAAACATTTCCTGAGTGCACCAGTCAAGGATTTAGCTTAGATGGGAATCTTGGTTGTCCCTTCTAGGGTTAACCATTGGTTTATTTGGTTGGTTATTTTCAACCTTGGTACTCCTGAGTGTCCCAAGTCTTTACCCACCATCTCCTTCATTTGTATTACCACGTTGATTCTAAGGTTGACTTCTCTGCTTCCTCCCCTGTTTCTCCCTCTTCCTCTTCTACTTTGCCTGGGGAAAGTTTGAAATCCAATAATGAGGAGGCTAAGAAGAAGAAGAAGAAGAAGATGAAGAAGAATAAGTTAGAAAAGTGAGAAGGCTAGATTCCCTTGCAAGTTGTGTAAGGGCGACCATCTCCTTTGAGACTATCCTGGCATTCCCAAAGTCTTAGAGGTATGGTCTCAAGACTCAAGTCGACCATCCCCATTGACTTATAGAGATCATGTCGATGCTACACCCTCAATTCACGATGGTAAGAAGAAAGGGAAGATTAGCTTCCCTTGTAAGTTGTGTGAAGGAGAGCATCTTCTTCACCTTTATCCTCTTTATGGATAAAGCTTCCAATGTTTTGGAAAACCATACAGCTCCTCAACCCAAACTTCCTGTTGGTTATGAGAGGATTTCTTATGACCCTCTCTCGGTTGGTAAAGAGATTGACTTAGATTCATCTCCTACGCATCTTGCTCTACCCGAGCGAGACTCTCTTGTGTCTGTTCCTGACCAACCATTGGTTGAAAAGAGTGTCAAATTGGTTCTGCCACTAGTTTCTCACTCTATTCCCAAAGAGAGTGGTGACCATAATGCTCATGTTCTTCTCATCTCCTCAGATTATCATGAATCGAAGTGTGGCCCTCCCGTCTCAGTTGTTCAGGAAATTCCTTCTCCTATTCCTGTATAGCATGGGGGCAATCATATGATAACCCCCACCAAGTAGTTCTATCATTTCTTTCGATTGGAGTCACTTGACTTATTTCTGCCTCCCATCTTATGTGCCTTTCCAGATGACAATACAAACCTATAATATGGTAGTACATGGAACTATATTATGTGGCTACCCATTTCATCTTTGAATCTGTTGATGATCACACAGATGGTATAGTGCATTATGTACTAGGGCCATTGCAACCTGATCTGTCTTTGGTACCAAATGACATGTATTCCTCCCAAAGCATGGTTCTTCCATCTAGTGAAGACCTCTTGGGAGCCATGTTCTCGTATGTTTCATGAACAGATGTATGAGGATAGTTCCTGGTCTTGTGTCAACCTCGTTAAAAAATGAAACAAAGGGTGTGAGCATAGTTCTTTGTCTTGTGTCAAGATCATTAAAAAATGAAGCCACTCCCTTTTTCAAATCGAGTCTTTGATTAAGGTCTCGTAAAATCCCAGTCGAGTCTTTCCAAAATCTCTAAAGTGAATTTTCATTCCATTCACCTACTTTAATGAAATGAAGCTTGGGGAGCATGTACCTCAACTGAGTCATTATGCCGGGGGCATGCATATTTCTAGCAAGCATAGTCTTTCATTTCAAGTTTGTGTAAACATGAAACTGAATCCAAACTGAGTTCTCCATAGTTCAAGATTGCATAAAAATAAACGCATGCCCAATTTACATATCGTGATTCCCATATTTTATCAAATAAATGAGCCTTGGTTGTTTCATTCCATCGCCACCATCTCTTTTGCCGATCATATGCTTTCACTTGGTTGTTTTTCCTTTCTTGAGGGACCGCAATGATGAGTGGTTTTATTAACCAACCTCTTGACCATTACATGTTTTGAGAAGTTCCACCATTGTTGGAACCAATTGCTACCCTTTTTACCGCTCGTTCCTCTAGGACGAGTCACCTTTAAGCTCTTTTCTGACTCGTAAAAAAATGAAAAGATTACCAAGTATTTTTCCCCTTTTGACTCGTAAAAGAGAATAAAATGGGGGCTCTCCTTTCAAGCTCTTTTCTGACCCTTCAAAAATGAAAAGATAGTTGAGCCCTTGTCATTTTGAACTTGTTAATGGATGCAAAACATTATGCACCCAGTGTAAGTTTACCCCTTTTTTGGATTGGGATGCACTATTTACAAAAAAGGTACTCCTTGACTGAAATGGTCAAGCGGTTATCTCAAGTATCATTTTCTACCTTTTTGGGCTCGGGAGACACAAACATATGAAAAGGGACCATGTGGAGTTTTCTTTTACGTGTCTTTTTCAAACTCTCTAAACATGAAAAAGATACCGAGTTAAACCTTTGTTGGATTCGTTAAAATATTAAACGACATTGGATTCGTCACCATGAAGAACATGAACTTCTCCTTCCTAGGGCTTATTAAACTTACTAGGTTAGATTCGTCTGAAGGATGAACTTACAGTGTAAGCATATGTTATCCCCTTCAAGATTGTGATTAAAAAATAATTGGGGTACCTTCCAGAAATGGTGGGGGGAAATTTGGAAATCTATAAATTGTGTCGGCAGCTCACTCTTAAACATGACATTATTTTCTTCGTGTCGGGTTGGGATATCCTCCTTTGTATTGTTGACTTTCCTGGGTTGGGCCATTAATTTTTTCCTTCCATTTGATCTCTACCACATCATCATGACCACCAATCCTATGGATCCAAAAGCTACCAAACTTCAAGTCGTGTTGCCGATATGTTCAAGAGTTGTCTTTCTACAGTTACACTTACCCCCAATTCTCTGTATCATCCAAAATCCTTTTTGCATCCCTTTTTCTCGTGTCAATGATGTGGGATACATTATGGCCCTCCTTCGACACGGTCACTTCCTATCGACTTCAACTCATTATCTGAGAGTTGACCGAGAGGATCCCATCCAATACCTTAGAGCTTGAATTCCCTAATGAAAAGTTCTTCGCACTAGACGACAAGTTCACATCATTGGCTTTCGATCGAGTGATTTCACAGGTGTTCAACTTCAGTTCCTCTATTTACATTTTGTGGATTGTGTTGATAGTATGTTGAGGACCATTGTCATTATTTATGGTTTCTTTTGCACTTGTTAATAGTTTACATCATTGAATGGTAATCAAGCGACTTTCTAGCATGTTTGATGTCAACACATATATTCACATATTAGAATCTGTACTCTGATTGGATCGTGTAGGAGTGCAAGACCCTAGACTTAGGTCACAAAATTCAATTTTGCAAAGTGATGTGACATGGTTATGTTGATATGCATGTCTCTTTCAAATGGATGGATGTGATCTTACCTTGGTTTCATTATGATCCCCTTTGATGGATAGGTGTGCCCATACCTGGATCCATTTACATGATCATTCTTTGGGTGGCTGTGTCCATGCCATGATTCATGTATCATTTGATGGTGTTCTTAGTTATGTATATGTATCCATACTTGCTTGTAGGTTTTCCAACAGCAGACTATGGTTCCCCACATTGATTGATAAAGCATTTCATCCCTCACTCTAGCTCGGCCTTCACACTTTAGGGGGCATATGTTACATAAAAATTTTCCATTGTCCTTATACTCCCCATTCCTTCATCCTTGAGGACCTCTACAGTGAACCCCATATGCTTTCCCTTCATGAATATACTCCCATTGTGTCCCTCTTCATGATAAAATCAATTCCATTTTGCATCGTTTCCGCTGAAACTGATGTTTTTCCTAGTTTACAAGACCAACACTAATGACCCTTGTCTTCCCCACACTAATATGCAGATATTAGAATTGTCTCTAGCGCCAACCAAAGTGACTGAGCTATGTTTCAGTCGCACTAGTCTTGTTATGGTAAAATTTTTAAGTTAAGAGCCGAAGCTTCTAGCTTTAGAAGCTTCGTAACAAAAGTCTCGTAAATGGTTTGGTCAGCTTGGTTTGAGGATGTCAGTTTGGGCTCCTTTCCCCTATAATGATGGAACTACCTCAAGGGATAAGACCTTCTCCCATGAGAAGAAGACCCATCTCCCATCCATTCATCCTATATAAACCTCCATTTTTCCCAAGCACAAGCTATTGTGAGTGTTGAGTGTTAATGTTGGTGTGCTAGTGCTATTTTGGTTTGGAGTAAACATCAATCTATTCATAGTTGTATCTATCTAGTTGTGTGAGGGAGAATTTTCATTTGGTTTGGAGTGAAGATTAAAGGGAAGGGCCTTAAAACTCTTGTTGATTGAGGCCATCATGGAATGCTAGCAGAAGTGTGTAGGAACTTGGACTTGTTAGAGGAGAACCACAACATCAAGAAAATGGTTTTAATCTCTTCTTGATATCAATATATATGTAGCTATCAATTGATTTCCTACATGTTTTGTCATATTGCATATTCATAGCTTAATGTTTCTTGACTTGTTAAGTAGGTTGAATTACAATTTGTTTATTATCACGTTTGTTGTCTGTTGTTGTTTACTTATTTTAGGTGCTTGAAGAAGGAAGTGAGAGACAGTTGGAGCGAGCAAGCAAGGAAATCATCAAACGGGATAAGCATAATAAGAGGTAGACCCTCTTAATTGGTTCTAACCTAAGGAAACCTTCCATACAATGTATCTGTTGTGAAGAGACTCATTATCGGGTTAGAGGAATTTGTTTGTGTCTGCACCTATAATTTTACTTCACCAAAGTAGTCTTGTTGATAATCCTGTGGCGATGTGATACACAACCTTTTGCATGACCAACTTACCAGTGGAAAACCTTGGTAGCACATGTGGAGGCTTCTCTCCACCAAACATCCTAATGAAGGTGTGACCAGATGAGGCATACCGATATGCAATGTTAAGAAATGTCTGCATCACTTCTTGGGACATGAAAGGTGGATCATGTTCAAAGATCATCTTGTAAAATGGGGTGATGAAGTGGTCAGATAGCCTCGACATGACTACGTAGTATCTTCACTCAAAGAAAAACTTGAAATAAATGTTCACAACATCATCTCATGGGGTTCATGTCCAACCCATGCTAGGAAACTAATGCTGGGCACAAATTGCATCAAGTAGGTATGTAGACATATATAATATTTCTTGTTTTTGTTAGGAGGATTATGGTAATGAGACACTTGCACTTTCAGTTGAAGAGCCAGCATGTCCAACCAATTGAATGGTTTTCCTTCATTTTCCAACTGATCCAACACAACCCCCCAAATCTCTGAAAGGTCTCTGTGATCTCTTGACCGTAAAAGCAACATGAAAAGATGATGAAGAGTTGATAGGCCTTCCTGAGTGACATGGTGGGTCTTTTGTAGTGACATTCGAAAGAAATGGGTCTTTCTTCTTGCATTAAAATAACACAAATTCCATTTCCTGAGGCATCACATTCCATAATAAAGGTTTTTTTGAAGTCGGGCATAGATCGGATCTTGGCACATTGCTTGTTTAAGATGTTCAAAGGCTTTTGTTGGTTTTGGAGTCCATGAAAATGAATCTTTCTTCAATAATGTTGTTAGAGACGCTGCTATTCTCACATAATTATTAACAAACTTGTGATAATACCCTATCAACCCAAGAAATCCTTGTAGATGTTTGATGGAAGCGGGGATTTTCCATTCCTAAATGGCTTTAATTTTGCTAGGGTCTACCTTAACACCTTCATGAGATACAACATGACCCAGATATTCCACCTCTTGTACTCTAAAGAAACATTTGGAGCTTTTTGCACATAATTATTTCTCCTCCAATAGTTTGAGCACCCTGTCAACATGTTGATCATCCTTCCAAGACTTGTTGTGGATTAGTATATCATCAAAAAATACTAACACAAATTTTCTAAGGGTTTGGAAATTGAATTCATCAAAACTTGAAATGTAGAAGGTGCATTCGTAAGGCCAAAAGGCATGACCAAAAATTCATAATGACCCTCATGAGTTCTAAATGTTATTTTCAGAATTTGTTCAATCTTCATTCTGATTTGATGATATCCTGAATGAACACCCAACTTGGTGAAGTAAATTGATCCATGCAATTCATCCAATAATTCATCAATGACAGGAATGGGAAATTTATCTTTAATAGTTTGTAGCTTCGCTCTTGCCTCACCTAAGTGTTGTGTTATCACAACAAAAGATTGGGACCTAGGCAGAAGTGCTAGAAATTGCGATGAGATTGCATGAGACACCAATTTAAGATGTTGCTTTGGGAGTTTATTAGATTCACTTAGAGTTGCAGAATATTTTGCTAGAGTTTCAAACTCTGAAGAAGGATAGAGTGGCTCGGCCAGAGGTATGCGAAGAATTTTGGTGATTGAAATGTAAGAATGAGGGGCATGACAAATATCACTAGACAAGTGAACATCGACACAGATGCAGAGCTGAAATTTATGGATATTGGGGACTACTAGGATGATGCTATGGTAGATAAGGTCCTTAAGTTGCTCCGTGAATATCAAGATTTGTTCCCTACAAAGTTTTGATACTTGAAAGGAATAATAGGGGACATGGGTGTAATGAGTATTGCTTTGAAGCTAGACACAAAGCCGATTAAGCAAAGGACCTATTGCCTTAATCCCAAATATAAAGGAAAGGTCCGTTTGGAGTTAGATAAGATGTTGGAAGTAGGTATTATTGAACCAGTAGAGGAATCTGATTAGGTGAGTCCCACGGTAGTCCAGGAAAAGAAACAAAATGGTGAGATACGAATTTGCATGGATCTTAGGAAGCTCAACGGTGCTTGTGTTCACGCTCCTTTTCTCACACCATTCATAGATGAAGGATTGGAAAGTGTAGGAAGGTAGGAGGCCGGTTCATTTACTGATGAGTTCTCTAGGTACCATTAGATTAAGATAGTGCCGAAGATAGGAGTAAGAAAAACTTTGTGACCCAGTGGGTATGTTTTCAGTATACTGTAATTCCTTTTGACCTTAAGAATGCATTGGTGACCTTCTCGTACATAGTCATCACGGCGTTCAAAGAGTTCATTCACAAGTTTTTGGAGGTATATTTTGATGATTGGAAGATGTTTGCACTGGTAAAGCACCATGTAGCTAGTTTGTGCTTGATGCTGGATACATGCCAAAGGTATCAGATCATCCTAAACTTGAAGAAGTGCTCATTTTGCGTCCCTTTTGAAATTTTTCTAGGTCATGTGGTATGCATGCAAGGATTAATGGTGTATCCTACTAAGATCATGGTTATAATAAATTTGGAGGCACCAAGGAGTGTTAAACAGCTGCATGCAGTGCTAGGTCATAATGGATACTATCGGAAGTTCATCAAGAGTTATGCCTAGATAATTGTGCCAATGGAAAAGTTGCTAAAGAAGGATGCTACATTCTGTTGGGATGAAGAATTTCAGTGGAGTCTAGATATATTAAAAGATAAAATGGTCACTACATCAATCCTAGTCTTCCATGATTGGAAGAAGGAATTTCATGTACATGTGGATGCGTCATGTATTGCGTTGGGAGTAGTACTTGTTGTAGACATATTTGGGCACATCAACCCCAAACTTACACGTTGATGTATAAGGGCTCATCAACCCCCTAAAAGCATTTTTTCATACCCTAAAGGAACATAGTCATCTAAATACATCATTCCCCAAAAGTTCCATTTGAGAAACTGTCCAGAAACTGCCTAAATTGAACCATACTGATTGCTCCACTGGAAAAGTGTGATGCATATTGAGTGGTACACAACCGAGATGCGATGCAAACTGTTTAGGCCTTCTATAGGGTGTGATGGGCGAGGATGGACAAATGTTTGGGACAATTTTCAGTTGATTGTTCATGAAATCTTCCAAAACTTTCCCTTATGCCACTTGCCTCTCTGAATTCGCCCAAGGATGAATAAGGGATCTAAGAAATCTCCAATCCCTTCTCTTGTGGAACCCATTGCAACAAGTGGAATGACACTAATCAAACCCCATGGATGACTCACACCCTTGCAAACATCTATAAATGGATCCCTCATCCAAGAGATCTGGAGGCTGGAATATTGTGAATTGCAAGGAAGTGCTAATAGTTTGTAATTGAGGAAAGAGCATTGTATTGTTGGAGAGATCTTGCTAATTCATGAGGCGAAGAAGGATTGAAGCTGGGAGGATGATGTTGGATCAGACAACTGGGTTGTAATTCTCCCTTTATTAATAAATTTCTTCAAGTTTTCTTCCATATGATTGTGCAATTGTGAATGTTATCATTTGTGAATGCTATCATTTGTTTATTATATATTTGATTCAATAATGTTTATATTGTAATAGATCATGATGCTTTAACGATTCTTTGTTGTTCTACTTGTGCAAGTACTCTCCAAGCATGTTAAGTATGGGGAGGAGCAGCAAGCTCTATCAAAGGGGAGAGAGGTCAAGCAAGGGACTAAGAGGAAGTTCCAAGTTGGTTCCATTATTTTTCTCTTATCTGTTACACATAGAAGAAATCGTTGAATTGCTTTAAACTGTTGTTTCTAGGGTAGCTACCAAACCTAGAGGGCTAGCATTATTTAGGAATACTAGTTTTACCAGAAACAAATTGGTGACTCATCCGGGGAACATATATTTTTTTGTTGTTATTATTTGTTTTATAAACTATAGTCAGAGTTTGAAGTCAACCAGGTAGCCTTTGAACTGCTCTTGCTCTCCAATTACATAGTAGATGAATGCTGCATCAGTCAATCTTTGGTTTAGTTTATGAATTAAATGTTTGACTTACAAGAACAGCTAGATGCCCTTTTGGTAGCTCAGTAACCTCTCAAGACATTCCTTCATACATTGCTCTTTACTGTTCATCAAAACCTAGCTTAACTCATTGAAAATAGTTTCACATCTGAGCCAAAACCCATTTCAATTGCGCTCCCTGGACCATCACATTGTATTCCACTGTAACTTAGTATGCATCACACCTCCTGAGTGTAGTAAGAGTGATGCATCTCTATTTCTATGAAGCCCAGGTGCGATGACTGACTGAACTCTTTTTCCATTCTAGAAATTGAGGGTTTTCTTACCTTGTTTTCGGTTTTATTTAGTTGTTTTGTTGCATATGAACAATACCTCTTTACTGAAGCTTACTTGCATCACTTAGATAAGCCTCAATTACATTAGCATTAGTGAGTTTTTTTGTGTATTTGTTCATCATTTACAATCCTTTGTCGAAAAGTTGTTTAAATCGATTTGTCGCTTTGATACAAAAAATGTTGTAATTGTCGTTTTGTGTCGAAAAGAGAAGTGTCATGAATTCTTCCTTCCCTTGATAATCGATTGATTTTTTTTTTTAGGTTTGATTTGTTTATATTCGAAGTGTCGAAAGCATTTTTATTCAAAATTGAAAAGTGTCATTGAGTCTTCCTTTCTCTTTTGAAGAAGAAATTGTCGAAAATGTCATTTTGAGTGAAATATTTCAGATCTTTGTTGCATTTAGTTTTCCTTTTTGGCATTTTTCACATTAAGGAGAACGAAATAAAATACATGCATTTGCATTTATCATTTTTTTATTTGTGTGCGAAAAGATGATTTAGGGAAATGCACTAGTGTTTTCTCTTTGCTCTTTGTTTAAAAGTACTATTATCTTCTCTCCCTAGTAGCTAGGATTTTCATTGCTCAAATAAACAAAGATTGTTTATCATTGTAGATCAAATCTGAGGAATTTCAGATCATCATCATGCAGTGAACCATTAAAAGGAAAATTGTAAACAAGATCAAATTTAAAATAAATTTTAGTGGAACTTAATGCAACATATCTATAGGTCTAGACTAGAGACGTGTTTTGGCGTCGTTAAAACTAGTGGCTACCGTTTTCATTGAAGGTTGGGTGATTCCTTCTCCTTGATACGACAAGTGCTAGCATGGACTTATGCTCCTCTTATCGTCGTGTATATATTGGGAGACCACAATAGGCTTATATCCTTTATCCATAGGAAACTGTGTCTGTCACCTTATTGATCGCAATGCACTGAACACAACATTTAGGAAGATTAACTGTCGTACATAAGTCCTTGGTAATTTTCTTTTTTAATTTATCACCAAGGTGTATATTTTAGTTTTGTGATTGATCTAGTAATCCCCCTATCTAGATTTTCTAGAGTAGTCACTTTCATTCCTTTTTGACTCTTTAAAATAAAAGGTCAATCTGAGCACTTTTCGTTTCAGGCTCATTAAAAAGCAAAGGAGACTAGAGTCATCTTTAGATTTTTCTCGACTCTTAAAAACTGGAAAGGAAAAGTTGTGTCCAAGTGTTGTTAAAATTAATTAACTACGAATAACATCCCTATTCCTTAGTTGATCTTAGGTTGAGACATATGGCGACAAATCCAGAGTCCACTGGTCAAGGAATCCCTTTTGATGGGAATCCTAGTCCTTTTCCTTTTTTTGGAAATATTGGTGACCCTTATATGGATACATCGTACCTTAAGGAATTTAACATTGGCTTTCAAGAATGGTTTTTTTCAACCTCCTCAATTAAAAATGTCAAGACATCTCTGAAATCATGTAGACCTCCAACTGGACAAAATCAATCTCCAGTTGATCCTAAAGTTGACCCTTTGCCTTCTTCCTCGTTTTTTTCTTCCTCCCCTTCTTCCTCTTCGCTTGGTGAAAGTATTGGTACTAGAAACTAGATGGCTAAGAAGAAGAAGAAAGGGGAGAAGAAGAAGAAGAAGAAGAAGCCAATTCAGCAAGGGGGCAACTAGGCAACCATTGCTCTGAATGCAACATCTTATGAAAATCCATTCGTTAAGCCTCACAAAGTCAAATATCCATGCATAATTTGTGCGGGAGACCATTTTCATCAAAATTGTCCTTATTTTCCTCAGATCTTGAAAGAATGGTCCTCCCGTTCACACCATCTTGTGTCATCAAGCTCTGGAGATCATGTTGGTAACATACCATCAACTAGTGAAAGTAAAATTCATGGACAGAAGGGAAAGGTTAGGATTCCATGCAGGTTATGTGAAGGTAACCATTCCCCTCACCTTTGTCCCTTTTTGGATGAAGCCAAAAGAGTGTTGGATAATTGTCCTGCTGCACCGTAGTGACTTCCATCTGGTTACATGAAACTCTCCCTAAATCCTTCACTAGTTGATAAACTGACTGACAAAAATCAACCGTCAGTTGAAACCACTCTCTCTGAAAGTGAATCTTATGTGTCTATACCTGACCAATGTCAACAGGTCGAGGTAACAGTTAACCCAATTTCACCTTCATCTAATTGTAACTTTCTCGAAGAGAGTGAAAATGATACCGTTCAAGTTCTTTTCATTACTTCAGATTCTAACGACCTTGGGGGAAATCTGCCTATTCCATCAACACAGGAGGAAAACCCTCCAGTTCTTGTAACTCAAGGGGTTAATTCTCCCATTTCTTCAGCACCCCCTCCAAGTAGTCAAGTCACTTCCTTTGATTGGAATCAACTAGCAGGATCCCGCCTTCCTTCTTATGTGCCTTTCCAGATCATAGTGCTAGTTTGTAAAATGAAAATTATTGTGTCTGGCACTATTATAGATGAAGGTGCATCAGTGAGTATCCTTTCCTCAACTACTTGGAAAGCACTTGGTTCACCACCACTTGTCCTTGTTATGTAGAATTTGTTGGGCTTTAACAGAGGAACCAGTCGACCATTAGGGATCCCTCCTAAGTTACCTATTACTTTGGGAAGGAAAATCATTTATCTGAATGTCATGGTAGTCCCAAGGCCATTAGATTACAACTTACTTATTGGGCATGACTATGTATATAAGATGGAAGCTATTGTTTCAACACTCTTCTGAGTGATGCATTTCCCGCATGAAGGCAAGATTGTCACCGTTGACTAGCTTTCATTTCCTGGTCCAAATATAGCTCCTAGTCAACCATTGTCCCTAAATGGTCCTTTTACATCAACAATATCATCCCCGCTCCCAAGTTCCAAGGTGAGTCTTTCACTTGAACCTTCATTCCATCCAACAGATAGCCGTGAGTAGTCTGGTAAATGTAATGAAGCTTGGGGGGCATGCACCTAATGGTAAAGATGGGTTTCCCTATAGGTTATGTGATTGGTCTATCACACCATTCACTTTTGTCTATTCTGGATGAAACCAAAGAGGTGTTGGATAACTGTCCTACCTCACCACAGTGACTTCCATCTCGCTACAAGAGATTCTACCTTTCATCATGCTAGGGGTATGTAAACCATTTTCAAGCATAGTTTCTCGTTTCAAGCTTGTGTAAAAATGAATCTGAATCCAAGCATAGTTTTTCATTTCGAGCTTGTGTAAAAATGAAACTAAATTCAAGCATAGTTTTTCCATTTGGAGCTTGTGTAGAAATGAAATTGAATTCAAACATAGTTTATCGTTTCAAGCTTGTGTAAAAATGAAACTGAATCCAAGCATAGTTTTTCGTTTCGAGCTTGTGTAAAAATGAAATTGAATTCAAGCATAGTTTTTTCATTTCGAGATTGTGTAAAAACGAAATTGAATCCAAGCATAATTTTTCGTTTCAAGCTTGTGTAAAAATGAAACTGAATCCAAGCATAGTTCCCCATGGTTCAAGCTTGTCAAAAAATGAACCCATTTTCAATTTTTAAACCCTTGTGATTGCCATTCTATCAGCCTTTTGAGCCTTGGTTGCATACATCCCATCGCCACCATCCCTTTGGCCAATCATATGCTTTCACTTGGTTTTTTTACCCTATTTGAGGAATAGTTGCAATGAGTGGTCTTATTAGCCAGCCTCTTCACAAAAATGAACATGTTTTGAGAAGTTCCAAAATCACTGGAACTAGTTGCTACCGTAGACACCACTCATTCCTCAAAATAGAGTCCTCTTTAAACCCCTTTCATACTCATTAAGTATGAAAAAATTATTGAGCGCTTGTCCTTTCCAGCACGTTAAAGTGATTGGAAATGTCATCCCTCCTGTATTATTTTATCCATTTTCAGACCTAAGGGATTACGTTACAAAAAAAGAAATTATGGAGTTTTCTTTTCTTCCCTTTTCAAACTATCTGAACATGAAAAGGATCAATTTATCCTTGTCATTAAACTCATTAAAACAATAGCGACAAACTTGTCCATCTAGACGACACCGAGTTTCACTGTCGCTAGACTCATTAAAACATTAATAGTGTCAAGTTTGCCCAAAGGGCGAATTATAGAACAAGCATATGTTATCCTCCTCAAGCTTGACACAAATAAATAGGTACTGGTTAGCAATGACTGGGAAAAAGGGGAAGAAACTTCAAGAATTTATGATAGCAAGTCGCTCTTGAACATGACGCTTTCACTTCATCACCATTATTGAGTTGGGTTGGTTTATTTCGTTCACCAGTCATCTCACCATTGGTCTTTCATACCATCCATATTTTGGGGTTAATGCTACAAATTCATCTCAGCATGGCCGACATGTTCAAGAGAAGTCATTCAATTGAGAAACCACCATCCAGTTAATGTCTCATCCACTGCAATATCTCTAACCTTCATTTTTTTCATGACCACCATTCCTAAACCTTGTGTCACCAATTCATTTTTCATTTCCAGAAAATAATTTTCTTCATTTCATGTTGTAGATGTGGGATACATCAAGGCCCTCATACGACGAGTCACTTCTTGTCAACATCAGCTCATTATCCAAGAAGTTGACTTAGAAACAACCCTTTCAGTGCTTTGGATCTTGCATACATCAATGGCAAGTTTCTCACTTCTGGTGACAGGTTGACATCAATGGCCTTCGATCAAAAGATTTTGCGTGGTATTTGACATCGGATCATGTATTCACACCATGTGAATTGTACTATAGTACCTTGAGGGTCATTATCATTATCGGTGATTCCTCTTGCATCTGTTAACAACTCACATCATTGGCTGGTAATTAGGCGATGTCTTTCCATGCTCGACTTCAGAACATCTCTTCACATGGATTGAATTATACATCAAGCAAAGATTGGATGAGTTTGAGGAACACGGATCTAGTTTCATCCATACAGGCTGTGATATGCTCAAGAATATAAAAACATAAAATGTACAAAGACTCTACATAGATAGTCATCCTAACCATGGATGATGACTCTATATCTGAAGATTCACAAGTCTATATCTGCAGACAACTATCTGATCTATGTATATGAAATGAATTTATAAAGCTGAGCATGGGAATGCCTCCCTCAGTTAGATCATGAAAATTATAATATGATGACATATTGCATTGTAACTTATGCAAGTCACCTTCCAATTCGAAACTTCGGATCCTCATGATAAATCATTTCACCTGACATCAATATTTACGACTACACATTTTAGGGGGAAACTGTTATAGAAATATTTGGGCACATCAACCCCAAACTTATATGTCGATGTATTAGGGCTCATCAACCCCTAAAAGAGTGTTTTAATACCCTAAAGGAACATAGTCATCTAAATACATCATTCCCCAAAAGTTCCATCTGAGAAACCATCCAGAAACTGCCTAAATTTAACCATACTGACTGCTCCACTGTAAAAGTGTGATGCATACTGAGTGGTACACTGCGAGGATGCGATGCATACTATTTAGGCCTTATATAGGGTGTGATGGGCGAGGATGGACAAATGTCTGAGACATTTGTCAGTTGATTGTTCATGAAATCTTCCAGAACTTTCTCTTATGCCACTTGCCTCTCTAAATTCGCCCAAGGATGAATAAGTGATCTAAGAAATCTCCAATCCCTTCTCTTGTGGAACCCATTAAATCAAGTGGAATGACACTAATCAAACCCCATGGATGACTCACACCCTTGAAAAAATCTATAAATGGATCCCTCATCCAAGAGATCTGGAGGCTGGAATATTGTGAATTGCAAGGAAGTGCTGATAGTTTGTAATTGAGGAAAGAGCATTGTATTATTGGAGTGATCTTGCTATTTCATGAGGTGAAGAAGGATTGAAGCTAGGAGGATAAGGCTAGATCAGAAAATTGGGTTGTAATTCTCCCTTCTATTAATAATGTTCTTCAAGTTTTCTCCCATATGATTGTGTAATTGTCAAAGTTATCATTTGTGAATGCTATCATTTGTTCATTATATATCTGATTTTGTAATGTTTATGTTGTAATAGATCATGATGCTTTGATGGTTCTTTGTTGTTGTACTTGTGCAAGTACTCTCTAAGTGTGTTAAGTACATGGAGGAGTTGCAAGCTCTGTCAAAGGGTAGATAGATCAAGCAAGGGATTAAGCGGAAGCTCCAGGTTGGTTCCATTATTTTTCTCTTATCTGTTACACATAGAAGAAATCATTGAATTGCTTTAAACTGTTGTTTCTAGGTTAGCTTCCAAACCTAGAGGGCTAGCATTCTTTAGGAATACTAGTTTTCCCAAAAATAGTACTCACATAGGTCAGTGAAGGAGAGTTCAATCACCTTACAGTGTTTGCAAGAAGGAAGTTGTCTAAGGTTGAAAAGAATTATTCAACGACAGACACAAAGGTTTTTCTTTGGTGTACGTGCTCCAGAAGTTCAAACATTGCCTGCTAGGCAGACACTTTAAGATGTATATGGACCATTCTGCATTAAAGTAACTAGTCAAAAAGCCTATGTTGGGGCGGAAAATATGCAGATGGTGACTCTTGTTTCAGGAGTATGATTTCGAAGTAATTGTGAAGCCAAGGTGATTGAATGGAAGGCTAGATCATCTGTTGTGCATTGAAATAGGAGAGGATCATACCAATTAGAGGAGGGGTTACCTGACGTGCAACTCTTTGTGGTGCACGTCACAGACAATCACTTTGTAGACATTCTCCACTTCCTATCTACAGGAACAACTCCAAAGGGATGCACTAGTCAACAAAAGAAGGAATTTGTGGTGCATGCGACAAACGTTTCTCTTATTGCAGGGCATTTGTATAAAATGGGATCAAAAAAAATACTGCAATGCTATGCACCTGATTTTGAATGAAACGGTGTCCTCAGTGAAGATCATGGAGGAGCTGTGGGAGGCCATTATGCAAGAAAAGAAATAGAGAAGAATATTTTACGCACTTGGTTGTGGTGGCCAACACTACATAAGGATTTCAAAGCATATTATAGGGCATGTGATGCATGTTAGAGAACTGGCAGACCATCATGGATGGATGAGCTTCCTTTGAATATGCATGTATACTTGCAGCCATTTGAGAAATGGTCAATTGATTTCATAGGACCAATTATACCTCCAGGAAAGAAGACAGGTGTGCGGTATATCATCACTATGACTGAGTATTTGGCTAGATGGGCAGAGGCACAGACTGTGAAGGACTGTATAGAGGAAAAAGAAGCAAAGTTCATATTTGAATATGTGTTGACCGATTTGGTTGCCCGAATTTTTATGAGTGATTGCATTACTAATGAGCCTCATAAATGGGTAATTATATGGGCTCATTTTACTTCCTAACCAGTAAAATCAACCACTCCCTTATCTTCCTAATTATATTTATGCTTATAGACTGAGTTGGGTTAGTTATGATGTCATGTGGTCTAACATGTGTTTAATGCAGATTATTGATGAATTTCGAGGTCAAAGTGAAGGATCCAGTGGACAAATGGAAACAATAACTCGAAGTGGACAAAAGAGAGGACTTATAGGATGGAATACACCTCATTTATTACTCTTCACTTCAAAATCCCCTTCATTCATCTTGGAGTACAAGCAACTGAATCATGCACTAGAAGACAACTGAGCAAGTGGAGGATGATTGATGATTATCTAGAGTTTTGGAAGCCAAACCTCCCTGATTTTAAGGAAGCTATTGGTAGCTTCATTTGTATAAGTATAGAGGCCTAGGGCCTCACTAGGGTTGGCTTTTTGTTGGACTTTTTCTTTTGTAAACTCTACTCCAACTTCGAGCTTATTATTTTGTGACAGTTTCATGTAACCTTGCTATTGTTTTGATAATAAATATGGAATTCTTTTTGAGCTAGCACTGAGTTACCTCAGAGGGCTCAAGCTCTCGGTTTAGGGCTCAATCCAAGAATCCAAGCTCCTCTTTACTTGTATTTGTATTCTTTATTTCATTTTGTAGGTCAGGTTGTTGTTAGATGTATTTCTTTTATGGTTAAGAATAGGTTGATTTTGATGATTCAGTAGTTTGCTTCCATTTATGCTTTATGTAGCAGGTTAAATAGTGATAAAGAGAAGATTCAAAAGGCTAGCAACAGTGCCTTGGCCTCTCTTCCTTCCTTTGAGACCGTGGTTTGAGACAAAGACCCTCTTGCTGCCCCAAAAACACAGATTTTCCACATTCATAGGACTTCTAGTGTTTACAACTTTTGGTAGGATAATATTCCAGTTCTTCTTTGCTTCAGATCTTCTTCTTCATGATCACTTCTTGATTTGAAATATTCTTCTTTCATGCTTTCCTTTCTTGCAGCATTTCTTAGTATTTCCTTTCATGGAACATAGTTTAGACTAGTTTGATGCAAAACTTTGTTTTTCTAGAGGCACTCATTTCATTGCTTGTTTGATCTTATTGGTTGACTGTTAGTTCCTTTGCAGTAGATCTCTTCTGGAAGTAGGCTAGCTTATCAGCAATCACATCCTCCATATGATCCATGCCCTATAGGTCACCCAAACCTCACCTCAATTCTGCCTTAGTTTCCTGCATTTTCCATAGAACTTCTTCCTCTCTCCTTGAGCAAACCCAATCATCTTCCTCTCTCCTAGTGATTCTTAGTAGACCCTACTTGACCTAAAACCTAATTCCAACCTTCATATACCTTTTTCACCCACTCTCACACCCTCAAAAAGGTCAAAATGACTCTTAGCCTCCTCGTGTAGACCTCTTGTAGATTCCCTGTTTTCCTCCTGTAGATTTCCTGTGTCCTCCTGTAGATTTTCCTGCAGGCTTTATTTTGAAGTCTGAGTGTGGGAAAAGCCTCCAAAAGGCCACCTGATACCTCCTATGACCCATCCACACCATCCTACATCCTCTCAAGTCCCAAATCCGCCCTTCAACACCACCTAATCGCTGCCACATTCACACACAATAAATTACATGCATGCCAAATTCACATAAAAATACATATATCCAAAAATACGTTTTTTGATTATTTACTTCCAAAAATAGCTTAGCTAAATATTGTTTACTTCCTTCAGTAGGTAATGGCATTCCTTTCATGGTTTTCAAAGTGCTTTCTACAAAAGTATAATTAGTTGGTTAATTAGGGTTTACTAGATTTTCTTTACATGTTAGTCTTTCTCCTTTGTGTAGTTAGATTAGCATTTGTAGAGTAATCTTTCTCTCCTTTCATCACATACAAAGCTTCTTCTATAATCCATAGAAGTTGGCTTGAGCTCCTAGTGATCTTTTGTTGGCTAACCAAGTGACAACCTGTAGTGAGAACTAGTAGTTGTGTATACAACACCAATGGTTCCAAGTTTGTTACGAACTACTGGGTTGATAAAAGTAAAATAGGCATCCCAAGAGTTGCAATACTGGTGCTCATGACTTTTTGGCGCCATTACCGGGGAAGCGTCAAAGTATTCTGTGATTACTGCTTTCTTCTATTTTCTATTACAACATTTCGCTAGTAGTTTATTTCAGCAAAAGTAGACTAGTCCTTTCTTTTCCTTCAATTCTGCATTTCCTTGGTTTCCTTTTCAATTATACAAATTTCATTTCAGCAAGAGTAGACTAGTCATCCCTTTTCCTTCAGTTCTGCATTTCCTTGTTTTCCTCTTCAATTCTGCAAATTTCATTTCAGTATGTTCATTTCAGTTAGTTGCAATTTGTGTTGTTCAATCACAATTTCAGTTTTTGCAGGTACTGTCAGTGTGGGGAAAAGAAACAAAACCAACCCAAAAGGATTTCCTTTCATGCCTCGTAGGAATTGAGATAACTCAAGAAATTTTTTTCCCAACACCCCGACTACTTCACACATCCAGCCTTCTCTCTTCTTCGGCGGTTGCAATCAAGAAGAACCCTTAGGTGAATAACAAGACATATTTGAAGAACCTATAGGGGAAGAAGAAGAAGAAACCATTTCTTTGGAGCCAATGGTTGAAAACAGAAATGCTAGGGGGAATGGAGAGAGAATAGAGGGTACCTTTTCCATTCGGGAGACCAATGGGGACACCAAAATGAAGAATATCACCCCTTTCACCCTAACTCATTTCCATGGTCTGACTACAGAAGATCCTGACACCTTTTTGTTCAAGTTTGTTGTCATCTGTCGAATGTATGACTATGTAGAAGATGAGAAAAAGTTGAAACTATTCCCTTCTACTCTTAAGGATGTAGCACTGTGCTAGTTCATGGGATTACCTAGCAATAGCATCACAACCTGGGCTTAGATGCAACAAGCCTTTAACAACAAGTATCAAGACTATTGTAGGTAAAAAGATACTAAAGAAAAAAATTTCGGATGATCATAGGAAGTGATGAGTCCCTGGAAGACTATGAAGAAAGGTTCTAGCTCAGTTACAAAAGGGTTGGGTGTACACTTGACCCTCAGTCTCTGAAGCTGGTCCTACTCAGGGGAATTCAGGAAGATATTTTAGACACCCTCCATCTACTGGCTAGGGGAGACATCTACCAACTATCCTATGAGGACATAAAGGTTGTTTTTAGAAACCATTCTAGAGCAGCTAGAAAGAAAGGTAGGGGAGTCAACCAGTAGTATACCTAAGGGGGGATAATATGGGGTACAAAGGGAGGTACCCAAGGGAATAATGTAATAATGGGATGGGCCATAGTAATAAATAAGGTGGTTAACCCATATCATGT
>APFE030903492.1:2469-32931 GCA_000404065.3 Pinus taeda | reverse complement strand
AATTAGTGGGTGGCCACCAATATCCACCTGGATCATTCCTCCCCCCTTAGGAAGCAATGGTCCCCATTGCGTTAACTTCTTGCATGAGATGAGGGAACTTCTGCTGAATGTGGTCCCTGAGCCACTTGCCCTGGTAAAGGAGTTGGCCTGCTTTGAAAACTCGATACAGTTAGATATTTTGCTGGCGAGTGTGCTTGACCTGTGTGTCCATGATCTGATCAGTTGCAGCTTGTTCCATGCAATCTGGATTTAACTCTGTGGGTGTGAGCTATTCTGCAATGTCAGATGTGTCTAGTAATGGTGGAAAGTATGGTTGAAGGTAGTCCACATTGAACACTGGGTGTAGGCCAAAGAATGGGGGAATGCTGAGCTCAAACACATTATCTCCCATAGCCTTGGTAATGGTGTAAGGACCATATCAGAGTGGTCTGAGTTTCCGATAGGCTCCAGTAAGGCGTTCCTTTTGCAAATGCAACCAGACTTTGTCACGCACCTGAAACTTGTGTGGCACCTGATGTTGATCATGTCGTTGCTTGTACTTGGCATTTGATTTCTCCAGAATGTCATGAACCTACTAGTGAATATGTTGGATGTGCTCAATGAAGCTGTTTTCCTTATATATTTCGGACTGGACATGAGCTGAATCTACGTGAGTAGCTGCAAATGGCAGAGCCACATCGATGGGACATAGTGGCTGGAATCCCAAACCCACCTAAAAAGGGCTATGGCTAGTCAAGTTGTGTAGAGCCCGGTTGTAGCTGTGCTGAACATAGGGGAGGCTCTCATCCCATGTGCATGGATGCTTTGAGTTGTACATGTGTAGAATGTGTATGATCATCCTGTTGATGACCTCTATTTAGCCATCAGTTTGAGGATGGAAGGATGTGGACTTAGTGAGTTTGGTGTCCAACATTAACAAGAGACTGGACCAAAATGTACTGAGGAACCTACTGGTCCAATCCGAGATGATAGACTTTGGGATCCCAAAGTGTACCCACCCTCATTCAAAGAAGAGTTTAGCAATGGCTTTTGTTGTTATATTCTTCTTATAGGCCACCATAATGGCCATCTTCGAGAACCTGTTGACGACCACAAAAGCATAGTTATTTCCATGCTTAGTGGAAGGAAGGCTTGACATGTAATCCATGGAGATGGATTCCCAAGGTTGACTAGGGGTAGGCAGCGGGGTACAGAGGCCTTGCTTCTTTATGGCCGATTTGGAAATGACGCAGGCAGTGCATGATCTAATGTACTTCCCGACATCCTATCGAATATTCGGCTAATAGAAATACTTCTGCAGTACTGCCACCGTTTTTTCGACCCCGAAATGCCCAACAACCCGACTATAGTGTGCTTCCCAAATCATCTTGGCACGCTCGCTTGAAGGAACACAAAGGTGACCCAGGTGGCATAACAGGTCATCCTAGAGATGAAAATCTGGAACATGCTGACCCTCCAAGAGTATCTAGTATGTGTGGCCGAATTTCAGGTCACTTTTGTAGAGCAGTGGCCAATCACGTCTCGTGCCCACAAAAGTTGAGCACGGTGGTTAACGCCATGATTGGTGGTCGACTGTGGCAATTTACAACATTATTGGTGTTTCCCTTCTTATACTTGATATTCAAATGGAACTATTGTAGGTATGTGGACCACTTTTGATGGCAATCATTCTGCAATTTCCCTTGGGTCTGTATGAACTGCAAGGGTCGGTGGTCTATGTCGATGACCGTTTCCTTCCCCAAAATGTAATGCTTCCATTGTCGACAGGCCTGCACAATGGAATACATCTCTTTGTCATAAGTGGGATACTTCTGGACTGTGTCTGAAACTGTCTCACTGTGATATGCCACTGATGTCTGTGTTGAGTAAGGACTACCCCAATAGCATAGTCAGAGGCATCTGTCACGACCTCAAATGGTTGTTGCAAGTCTGGTAATGAAAGAACTGGTGCCGAGCAGAGGCGATATTTTAACTCGGTGAATGCCTTCTGTTCAGATTCGGACCAAAAGAATTTTTCTTCCACTCCTCCCTTGGTGACTTGACTCAAGGGCCAAGTGATATGAGAAAATCCCAACACGAATCTGCGATAGAAGTTGGCAAGGCCTAGAAAGCTGCAAAGCTCTATCAAAGTGATTGGAGATGGCCAATCCTGAATTACTTAGATCTTGGCTGGATACACATGTACCCCTCGTTCATCAATAATGTATCCCAGATACTGAACCTGGGTCATGCCAAAAGTGCATTTCTCCAAATTGGCACATAACTTGTGTTGCCGCAGTGTTTGGAGAACCTGTCAGATGTGGTGGAGGTGCTCTTCCCAACTCTGGCTAAAGATCAAGATGTCATCCAAGTATACCACTACAAATGAGTTGGTGAATGGCTGCAAGATGTCATGCACTAGCCTCATGAAGGTTGCAGGAGCATTCATCAATCTGAAAGGCATAACCAACCATTTGAAAAGGCTCTCCTTGGCTTTGAAGGCAGTCTTCCACACATCGGAGGGTATGATTGGTACCTAGTGATATCATCTTTCTAAAATATTTTTCTCCCTTTAGTTGGTCCAGGAGGTCATCAATCCGTGGGATTGGGTACCTATTACGAACAGTGATCTTTTTCAGCGCCTTATAGTCAATACAGAGTCTCCAAGTCCCATCCTTCTTCTGTACTAGCACGATTGGGCTCCCACAGGGCGAAGAACTCAGATGGATGTGACCTTTTTGTAGCAGCTCTTGAATCTGCCTCTTGATTTCATCATTTTCTAGAACATAGCGATGATAGATTGGTCCATTGGGCAGCGGCACACCTGGGGTTAGATCAATGGAGTGCGTGACCTGACAGTGCAAACGAATGCTTGCGGGGGAGGTGAAGATGTCCTCGTACTCCTCCACGACCATGTCCATTTGTAGTTGTCGTGTGGAGGAGCCCTGTCTAGAGGTCGTGGCCACCATCTTCTTCTTTTCTTGAGGGCGTATCATTAGGAAAACAAATTTCCTAGTTTTGGAAATGAGCTTACTACATTGTTTTGCAGTAACTAAAGAGATGGTGGTAGGCGGTGCTACCTCTGGTATCCTGTACAACTTATTTCCCAAAGTAACAATAACAACATGGGGCCTTGATTCATACATAGCATGTCACTTCCACAAGTATGGTTTTCCTAATAACACATCACAAACTTCAAGAGGAGCAATGTCACACAATACCTCATCCATGAAGGGCTTGATGTTGTATGGAAGGCGACACTGTTGGCTCACGCGAAGATCCCGTCCTTCGGTGTAGCCACCGATGGTGTATGGTTGTGAATGTGCTATGGTTAGTAAGCCCAGCTGCTTCATGACCTCTACCGAAATGAGGTTCTTTTGGCTCATGCTGTCAACAATGAACTGTAGCAGGGAGCCCTTTATCCACATCTGGGAGTGGAAGAGACGCTCCTCCTCCTCTAGATCTTCAGGTTCCTCCTTCTGGATCTTCGTGGTGGCAATGGTGGCGTTGGGCTCTGCATCGATAATTTGATTCCCTTTTTCATTCCCCTTATCACATTCTGACTTAGAGTCAGAACATGCATCTAATTCTGAAACCTTTAGCTCGGCCACTAGTGATTGCTTGGCCTGACACTCACTTGTGTTGTGAGTGGAGTTCTTACGGAACTCACACCACTTTCCTGTCTCCTTTTTAAGCTTTGTGGCAGTGTTCTTTGCTTGTAACTTTGGCGGATTGTCTTGGGCCACCCCACCTTGGCTTTTTCCTTTGTTCTATGGTTTGGGGGCACCTTTCCCCTGTTTCAGATTCGTAGACCCAAAGTCTTGCTTCTTCTGTTTAAACTTTTGCTCAACCTTGACGGCATATCGGTATGCCGTGTCGAGCGAGGAGATGTTCAAGAATTCTATTTCTTCCTAGATGTACTTGTGCAAGTAGCCATGGTATTTGAGTACCAAATGCTGCTCTATATCCTTGATACCCAACTTTGTGCAAAGGGTATGGAAAATATTGGTAAACTTTGGTACGTCTTGGTCCCTTCCCTGTGGCAGCGTGGTCCACTTTACGTATTGATCCTCATAGCTTCCGATAGCGTAGTACTACTCCTTGATGGCATCCCAAAATGAATTCCAAGTTGATGCGATTGAGAATAGTGAGCCTGTACTTTCATCCTTCTGCTCGCAGTAGGTTTCACACCAATCCTTGACGTGGGGGGCTGCTTTGAGAAGAGCAAAAATAATTTTTTCTCGACTGGAAAAATCATGAATAGAAAAATAACCCTCTAGCACATTTAACCATTTATCAACGGAATTTGCGTCTATTTGACCCTCGAATATGGGGATTTCAAAATTAACTTGTACCTTAAATGGGCTGGTGTTTCTAGAGTTGCTATTGGAAACCGATGCGTCGCCCCTAGGTAGCTGCTGAAGGATCTGGGCAAAGTTGTCCATCATCATGTTCCTTTGTCGCTCGAGGGCTTCTTTGAGCAGGATTTTGATAAGATCTCCCACCCCCTCATATTTGTTTTCATCTGCCATGGGAGGCCATCGAGATTTACGAGGTTGGTCTTGCAAAGGTTCAACTAGTTCAAGCCCTAACTCCTTATATCCCGACCTCGTTGGGGACATCCAAAGAAAAACAGAGAAGAAAAGTAGACCGCTCTGATACCAATGATCCAGATTTACACATGAATGCAACAAATTATAGAGATAGCCATAAACATAGAGATGCAGCAGAAATAATACTTCATTTCATTAATGTAAAATAATGAAATATGCTTACAAACAGGAATGGAAATAAACCAGTCAGAGTGATGGTAGCTTATCTCTGAGAAGAGATGTGGTGGCTACATGCCTTTAAACTGTCTTACAGTGAGGCTCAAGGGACTTTTTATTATTAAAAAATAAGAGAAAACAATGAACAACCAAAACCCTAACCCGAGGAGATGTAACACCAAGACTTTGTGGGCCCCGTTGGGGTGAGTTGGACAACCAACTTCTCGGGGTCGTGAATTGGTCATATTATCTCCGTTTGACGCACATGATAGCCCATTGGAAAGATATCTTTGAGGACTACGACAAAAAAAGACAATTTTAGACAGAAAATCACTCGCGGTAGATTTCCCAAAAAAACGTCGTTTAGGGCCTCAAAACAACTCTGGAAGTTTAGGACCCGAAAAACTACTAAAAATAGTAAACGGCACTATAATTAAGGAAACTGAAAAACTGAAAGAAGCACTGGTGGGGATCCAAGTGGAATTAGTGGGTGGCCACTAATATCCACCTAGATCAATACCAATGCTTCCCGAACCATTTTGTAGGTATCCTTCTAGAACACTATTTTTACACCTATATCATCTAGCTTTCTTACTAAAATCAAATTTCTGGCCAATGCAGGAATATGCAGAACACCCAGAAGTATTCTAACCCTTCCACCTTACAACTTCAACTTTATTTTTCCACGACCAATGATTCTAGCCTTCCTATCATCCCCTAAGAAGACATCACCATTGTTATCTGGGAATAGTGTCCACTCGGATGTTGCTATTCCCACTAAGATGGGTGGCTATCTTAGAAACAAACAATCAAATTCTACTATTGTTTCCTTTTATGAAAATAGATGAGAGGAGAACCAAGAAGACCAACCTGAGTCTTGTGCTTGATTTCCTCTCCTTCTTGATAGAGCTTCGCTGCTTCTTCTTTGTCTGCCCAGCTTCAAAAGTGTTATCACTCAGGTTGTCCCTAAGCTCATGAAGGGATACGGCCGAGGTAACCACAAGCCAATCTTTGGATTACAGGTTCTAGCCCACCTGTAATCAGAGAGGGCTCTCTCTTGATGATTTAGCTTTGTTGATGATGATTTTAGGCTAGCTATTGGGTTCAGTGGGTTTTGTTTAGGTTTGGATGGTGTTTGAGTGGAAGGAAGATGCTTTCAAGCAGAGAGGCAAGCATAGAGTGATAATTTTCCAACCATTGGGCATGGAGTCAAGGAGTAGGACCATAGTTAGGCTTTCTTGATCACAAGAGGACTATGGAGCAGGGTAGCTGCACATGAAACGACCTTCAAGCTAAAGAGATGGAGTGAAATGTAAGGAATGAGAGATAATTAAGAATCTCTCAATCAGCTTAATAGAGGGAAGGAGGATGAGCTCTATCTAGGGGCAGTTAAGAATCCCTAGATAACTATCACACATGGTGAATTAGGGAAAATATGAGCCAGATGGAATTCATATCTATGCCTAAATCAAATGAAAACATAAAGAAACAGCAGAATTGAGCATAGAGTGCACTTAAACAAATTCTAAGCTATTCTTTCTTTATGCTGCTTAGATAATGATATATGAATGGAAAGACAGAGGTAAGAAACACTTATTGAGTCATGTAACAACACAAGAATTCCACAGTCACTCTTCAACCATTAAGCACAGTAAACAATCCATTCTCCAAGCTCGTAAGTAGTCTTTAATTATAGAAATTATCAAACATACAGTGCGAGTCTCTGCTTAAGCAAAACTTCTAACCAACAAAAACCAACCCTTGTTACATTGTTCAGGGCCCTCTTTATAGGTAAAATATCCAGAAGTATTTATTACAACCGACCTAAACAGGTCTACGAAAAAAGTTTTTTAAAACCTAAACTTGTGCTGAAATTAAATGCATATAAAATATCTATTCAGCTATGTCAGAAGCAACTGGATCAAAATGATTTAATACGGTGTCTTTGGTGACCTGGTGCAGTGGTTCTACAATAAATGTGCTTTGAGTTCTGGTCCATTGATCTCATGTGAGTTTTAATGTGCAGTCATTGTGATGATGAGCTTTGAATGGTTCCTTAACTGCTTCTTGACTTTCAAGAATTTCTTTTAATGTTTTATTTGCCTCGAGCCCTGAGAAGATCTTCACTGATACACTTCGCCACAACACTGATACTCTTTGACATGGTATTTGGCTTCACATCTGCTCTGATACTCTTTAATGCCTGAACTAGGTCTCTCTCTTTCTTCTGATACGCTAAAATTTGCAAAATCGGGCCTTTTCTGCCCTTTTTGGCGCAAAAATGGCTAAGGAATCAAAATATTCCTCAAAGATTCCCCAATATGGCCCATTTCCCGTAGCGATGCACAATTAGCGCTAAGCGCTAATCACGCATCGAAAACTGCCTCAGAATTTGGATCCGGGCCTCCTAAGATGCATTTTCACGCTTGCGCGCCCTTCTTTGGTGGGTGATGTCAGCATGACGTCAGCGGTGGGTCCTGGTACAGCGGATGACGTCAGTAGGGTGACGTGGCATGGTGCTGCATGGTGCGGTGGCTTATATGTTTCTGCGATGCGATAGCGGTAACTGAAATGCTGCGATCTACGATGAATTTGCAGTGAACCCTGTCTTAATGATAAATCATGTTTTAAACAAAATATATGAGTAAATGAAGGCATGCGGCGAGGAAGTATTTGTGATGCGATATATTCTCTTGATGCTATAGCAATGTCGCATCGGAGCAAAGGGAAGCGGTATTCACTTTGGGAACAAGCCTCTTGCGACCACCGATTTTCGATTTGTGATATCACATCGGCGGAACGGGGAAGGGGCATATATATATGGCATATAGTTTTTGCGATATGCCGATTTCCGAGATGGTATCGGTAGAGCGTCCATTGGGGAGGACAAGAATGGGCGACATTACTTTGAGGCCTGCGACAGTGATAATCACGTCAGAGGGGAATCCAAAGGGATCGGAAGAATATTAAGGCAGTGGGCGAGGATTATCGTGATCAGAAGAAAGTTATATACGTTTTTGAAGCGTATTTGAGGCCTCGAGAGTGTCCGATAACCTATAAAGGAAGAATTTCATGCTTTGGAAGGATTCCATTGTATTGGAAGATGTTTTTAAAGGGGCAAGATAAGGGTTCTTGCTATGTTTAAGACAAACTTAGCAATTCCCAAGTGTACTTACGATTCTTTTTCAACCAAGGGGAGGGGATAAGTATGTAGGGGAGTTACTAACATAGTTTTAGTAGGGGATGGGGCGATAGATAGGGAGCTATATAATAGAGTTAGATATTAATATGACCATGGTGAGAAAGCGCTAAGCGGGTGAATCTTAGGCTTTTAAGGGAAACAATGATCCATAAAGAGAGTATGAATATTCCTTGAGTAAAGCAGATATTCACCAAGGTGGATGATATGGAAAATGATGAAACTAAGAGGCATCAAGCGAATCTTGATCTCTTTAGGAGGTTAGTGAATGATTTGGGTAAGGAGGAAGAAGGGGGAGTTAGACATGCCTCGCTTGAGTCCTTCAAGTGGAACTTGTCTGATAATTGTGACCTAAACAGATATGACACTTGAAAATATGGAATTGATCACAAATCAGCATTCTGCAACCTCAAAGCTACCTACCCAGCCTACTTACCTAGCATTTTTTCTTCTTTTTGGTTTGGGTTCATTTGGGCTTGCTGACCCAATTTTTTCAACTTTTTTCTTTTTTTGTCTTCCTATCTACATCTGCACTTATTTCTTCCAAGGGCCTAGATTAAGCAGTTGGGCTCCTTTGATTCTCTACCTGTCTAAAAATCTACCAAGATTAAGCTGTTTGGACAGATATTCATTCTCTATATTCTAAAACAGGAAAGTGAAACCTAGGGAGACCAAGATTAAACTGTTTGGACCTCCCTTTAACTGAAAATTGTTCAAAAAATGGAATAGTACATCAAAATTGGAACACAACAGTGGCGCTTGAACTAGCACTTCCTCCTGGCAATCTTCATTGGCCTTTGTAGCAAATATGGAACATTGCAGCATGCAAAGAATGACATATTTGGCATGTAAAAATTTCAATCATGAAAGATGAGTAACCTGCTGCAGTAGGAGGCTAACAATGGCTCCACTTGGGGATGGATTTTCCTTGTGAAAAGTCAAGAACAGCAGGTCAGACTGCCTGGATCTTGTATTGTTGTTGTAAATTGAAAATTTTCAGTGCTGGCTATCTGATAATTGAAATTGTGGGAATGAGAACAACACTTCCCTTCAATCAAAATGTTTGTGCCCTGTGTAGCGCCACCTGCTTTCTTCTGCGTGCTCTATTGTTTGAACTTTTATATAAAAACAAAATAAACTGCTGATATAAACAAACATTTATGTACAGACATCATCTTGTTGGGAGATTTTCAACAAAAGGGATCATGATAACATTTTGACATTCAACCATTTACAGGGCCTTCTTCAACTGTGCTGTCATGTTCAGATTTGAGGAAATATGTCTTGTTTCCTTGCACTGTGCTGATAATGAATGGACCTTTCCAAAGAAAATCAAACTTTGCATGTTTGCCCCTGTCTTCTCTTCATGAATCCCACCTTAGGACTTTGCTACCAACCCAGAAATCCTCAGCCTTGGCTCCCTTATCAAACATTATTTTGAGATTTTCCTGCACAATTTGAGCTCTGTCATACACTTGCTCTCTGGTTTGCTGAAGGTCAATGGTCTGATTAATTCTTCTTTGAATATCATTTGATTCAGCCTAAATTTCCTGTAGCAGTTTGATAATAAGAATACCCAAAGATGAAGGGAATTTGGATTCCATGCCATAAACTAGCTCATAAGGGCTCATCCCAATGGATCTCTCGGTTGAAAGTCTGTCTTCCCACAGGGCATTTGTGAGCTTCCGGTGCCAGTTCTTTTTGTTTTCCTCCAGCATTTTCTTTATGATATTGATGAGGATTTTGTTGGAGGATTCGGCCAGGCCATTACCTTGAGGATAGTAGGCTGTAGAGTGGCCCAAGGTAATGTGAAACTTATGGCAGAAGTTGATCATCTTTTTGGATTTGAAGGCAGCAGTATTGTCAGTGATGATTTTCTCAGGGCAGCCAAATCTAGAAAGGATATTGTCTTCAAGGAACCGGATAATAGTGGAGTCATTGGCTTGCCTACATGGGATGGCTTCAATCCAATTAGTGAAATAGTCGGTGGCTGTTAAAATCCACTTCTGTTGGCCTGAAGAAGAGGGGTGGATTTCACCTATGAAGTCAAGACCCCATTGTTGAAAAGGTTGTTCGGTTGAGATAGGCTTAAGGGGCAAAGGGAGCAGTTTTCTATTTCCTTCAAAGGTTTGGCATTTGTGACATGAGACAGCAAGGTTTTTGACATCTGCAAATAGAGAGGGCCAATAATAACCAGCCCTTAAAATCTTGTCAGCAGTGGACTTCCAATATAGATGCCCTCCACAGTCCCCTACATGGAACTCTTTCATGATGCTATTGGTTTCATTTATGGTTAAACAATTTAGCAGTATTCCTTCATGATTTTTCCAAAACAGGGCACCATCTAAAACACAGAACTTTAGAGCTTTCATCTTCAAAAATATTTTCTTGGTTCTGGACAATCCTGGGGGAGCACACAGGTTTAACAATACATAGCAAATATCAGCATACCATGGGGATTGTAAAAAGGTTTCACTGATCTGTGGAGTCGCCAGCTCCTGTTCATTGTCTAGCTGGTTGATGTCTAAGGCCTAAATATTTGTTTCGGACATTAGCTTAGCTAAACCTTGTCCCTTTATCAACTTTGTGGGTTTTATCTCAATGTCGTATTCAAGGATACTGGAAATCCATTTGCTTCTTTTTCCTTCTAGTCCCTCTTGAGTCAATATGTCTTTTATAACGGAGTTTGGGACATAAGCGATCACATGTGAATACAAAATATAAACTCTGAAGTCTTTGATGGCTTTGACAAGGGCATAGGCCTGGTTTTCCAAGATTTGGTATTTCAAGGGTGCATCTCTTAAGGCTCGGCTGAAAAATGCAATAGGATTTTCATTTCCTTGATCATCCTTTTGCAGAAGGACAACAACTATCGTGTGTTGCGAAGCAAAGGAAAAGATGATGAAATCCTTGTCAAATTGTGGACTTGTGAGCACGGGCATTTGAGTCAAGGCGGCTTTGATACTTTCAAAAGCCTGCCTAGTTTCCAGAGACCATCTTACCTTGGCATCCTTTTTTAACATGTTACTTAGAAGTCTTATCATTTCTGCTAAGTTTGGGATAAATCTCCTTAGGAAATTGATCTTTCCAAGGAATGCTTGCAACTCTTTTATGTTTCTTGGGTATGGAATTTGAAGGATTGCTTGAATTCTTTCCGAATCGATTCTGATACCGTCTTTTGAGATGATGTGGCCTAATAACTTATCTTCCTCGAGGCCGAACAAGGACTTCTTGGGGTTCAAGGAAATGCCATATTTCTTGCATGTTATGAAGATCTACCTTAAGTGCTTGAGGTGCTCTTGGTCAGATTTGGAGAAAGGGGTTAAGTCATCAAGATAGACGACAAGGAATTCATGGATTTCCTTGGAAAACGCAATATCCATTGCCCTTTGAAAGGTAGCACCAGCGTTCTTTAGCCCGAAAGGCATTTTAACATACTTAAATGTTCCCAAGGTGTAGTAAAGGTTGTCCTGTCTTGGTCTTCTGGGTGAACAAGTATTTGATTGAAACCTGAGAATCCATCTAGTAAAGAAATCCTCGAAGAACCCACCATTCTTTGTAGGATGTGGTCCATTTTAGGCAGAGAGTAGTGGTCTTTTAAAGAGACTTGGTTTAAGGTTCGTAGGTCTACACACAATCTGATCTCACCTGATTTTTTCCTTGTGGGAACTAGATTGGATACCCATTCATAGAATCTAATGGGTGCTATAATACCTGCTTCAAACATTCTCTTTACTTCCTTCTTGATGAGAGGAAGAAGCATAGGGTTTATTCTTCTAAGTTTCTACTTGAATGGTTTTTGATTTGGTTTTAAGGGAATGGTATGTTGAATTACTGAGGTGTCATAGGAATTCAAGTCCTCATAACTCCAGGCAAATACATCTTGGAACTCTTTGAATAAATCCACATACTTCAGCTTTTGATTAGGGGGCAGATTTTTGGACAATTTAATCATTTTGGGTTGTTCTGCTGTCCCTATGTTGTGTTCTTCTATAGCAGCATCTAAAGGCTCCATTTTTGGCTTTTTGGGCACATCATTGTCATCAAACATATCTTCTAATGGAGTAAGGCCAGCAGGCAGAAAATTATTCTTTAGATCAATGAACTCAGCCTCTGCTTTGGCTGTTTCCTCTAAATGGATTCATTTCAGTTCTTCTATGTTTACATTGTCAAAAACAGTTGGATTGAGGATTTGTTTTGCTGTTGCATCTATTATAGCCTGATGATTTTCATTCGTTTGTTGTTGGGAATTGTTCACGGCCTCCATGTCAATATTTAAATTTGAAAACTCGCCCTCAAGGGTGAGGAAATTGTTAATGTGGGCATAATTTTCAAATACTTGCCAATCTCTAATATTGTTAGGAACAACGGGCCTATGTTTTATCTCAGCAGTAAAATGGTGATTTGGCTCAAAGGGAAGCTTGCATGTGATAGCAAAGGTGGCTAGACTGTGAGCGTGTATGTTATGGTTTCTAGAAATCTTGGCAAGCTCGGATTCAACGAAGGTGTTAAGTATATCTATTGCAGTTGTCCTATAGGCCCTCATCCTATTGTCATTAGTAACAAAGTTGCCCTTCATTTGTTGGATAATCAAATCGGAGTCACCTAGAATGGACACTTTTTTAGCTCCTAGAACTTTGAGCAGTTTTAGGCCTAAGAGGAGAGCTTCATACTCTGCCATGTTGTTGGTACATCTAAATTTTAACCTGTAGGCATGGCCTTCTGCATGATTTTCATGTGTATTGTGAATCCATACACCTGCCCCTGATCCTAACTTGTTGACAGAACCATCAAACTCTAAATACCATATAATTTCTTGTTTTTGGTTTTTATCAAGAGTTTCAGTTATTTTAGGATTGGGCAGATCTAGAACTTTAGTTTGAGGAGGTTCTTCTTGTTTACTGGCCGCTTTGACTATTGGGGCTATTTCATAGGCACGGGCAACTGGTTCTTCATTTATGCACATCTCTAGCCCTGAAGCTAGAGGCTTCTCATCAGTTGGAGGGTCATTATTATCATTAAAAAGAATAAATGAATCCATATCAGAATGGATTGAGTAAATTGGAAAATTTTGGGGCATCTCCTCACTACTCACCACATACTTCATCAGTGTTTCTCTATACAGTCTCTTTGGTTGCTCAAAGACAGATATGGTGGCATAAGAGAGGTCGAGTTGAAGGGATCCTTGGAGTTTTGCTCCCCATGATCTTGATAGGAGCATACCATATTTTTTTGGAATGTCAGCGACTACTACGTCCATTAAGATTGTCTTGTTGGGAAATTGGACTAAAGACACACAAAGGTCTTTGATTAAGCATAAGCATTTGACTTGACTTGAGTCAAAGGAGTATAGATCCTTGTAGGGTCTTGTGACATCAAGGTTTAGCTTTTCCATCACAGCTTTGGGCATAAGATTGTGTGAGGCACCTGAGTCAAACATAGCATTGTGCAAGATTTTGTCATGTATGTGTAGACTGACATAAAAAGGTGGAACATATCCATATGTTGTTTTTCCATTAACTTCTTGACCAAACAACAACTCAGGGGTATCATCTAGAACATTTACATCATCCCTGACCTCTGGTAGTTGAAGTGATCGTTGAATTTGTTGCCTATATACATCATGTTTGGCAAGTTCTGGGAGGGGGATGGAAATTTTGAGTTTTCCAATCTCAACTTCTAAACTGAATGGTTTTTCTAATGGATTCTTAGCGTTAATAGCAGTAGATTTCTCCTTTTCTAGAATACTCTCTGTGTTTTCCTTTGGATTGTCTATGCTATAGTGAATGATAGTTTGTGGTGCTTCTGTCTTGGGAAGATTTTTTGGAGGGCTGTTCAAATTTTCTTTTGAGGAAGAAGAAGGTAGAGGCTGACCAGTAGGAGGTTGTATGTCTGATATGTCCTCTACAGTTACTTGATGCAGGTTTGGGACAACAATATTAACTGGTTCTGTTATGACAACCCTTCCTTTAATCTTATGAGGCTGTTTGCTATCCTTTGTTTTGCTAGGTGCAGGGACATCAATGGTTCTTGTTCTCAGCTTATATTGTTTGTGGACCTCATATACAATAGAATCATAACCTTGTTTAAAATAAAAAAACTCTCCCGTCTTGGTCTGAAATTGTTTTATATCAGGGTAGTCTTGGTCTTCTTGAGTAAGGAAGATTTGTTGTTCATTTTTCAAATCTATCAGGTTCAAGTGAGTCTCTTCTGTGGGCTCGCTGGATGTGGATGCCTCTACGTAGTTTTCTTGGAAAGGAGGCCTAATATCATGGTCGGGACTAGCCCTTCCAACATTTGTGGTTTGATTTTTCCTGAAGTTTGGATTCCTTATGGTGTTGGGTTGTTGCCCTTCCCATGATGATTTCCTCTCAACACTCTCTACTCTGTCTCCCAGCCTATGCATGCCATTGATAATAGAATCCAACTTCTGGTCTAAGGCTGAGGGTTCTTCCTTAAAGGTAGTTCTTCTCTCGGTTCTAGCTCTGTTTCTTTTGGCAATTAGGTTTGCCTCCACACTAACAGCAACATTTTTCATCTCTGCAAGGCTTTGAGGGGCTCTTTCTCTTAGCTGATAAGCCATTTCAGCATCAAAACCATCAGGGAATTTGTACAAAACAAGATCAGGTGGAGGTCATAAGTTCTGGGGTATTGCATTGTAGACATTATTGAACCTTTCACAGTAATCCAAAATAGTCTCATGAGGGCCTCTTTTAATAGTGTCATATTCAGATAATATGTGCAAGGGGTCTTTCTTTTTCTCCCACCTATTGATAAAGGATTGATAAAAGGCTTCTGGGTCTCCCATGGAATTGGCTGGGAGTGCTCTGAACCAAGTCCTGACATCACCGGTCAAACTTTGGACAAAAATCTTCATTCTTACACTATCATCATCAATCTCATAACTCTCAAAGTAATCCTGCATTTTCTTTGTATGCTGAAGGGCTGTGCAGGAATTTGTGCCATCAAAATAGGTAATTTTAGTATGATAATCCTGAGGCATAGCCCCGGGATTTGTAGGCAGCTGTAAAGGTACATATCTATTAGCCATAACAACTGGGATAAGTGGAACAACCAGGACAAGTGGAATAAGTAGAGTAACAGGGATAATAGGAGTGGTAGTGGTGGTATTCGCAGTGGATGGAGGTGTGGAAACAGGGCTCGAAGAAGTGGATGATGAACCAGGGGAAGTAGGGTTTGAACGGAACAGAGCTTTAACAGGGGTTGCTAAATGGCTACGCTGAACTGTTTCAGGACTGGAAGCAGTCAAACCTTCTTGGTGCTCTTGTTTTCTAATGATCTTGGGAATTATATTGGGGTTATCAAAAACAGCTGGGGGATTTGGATCTGGATTTGATCTTGTGTAATGTGAATGCTTCTTGGGAGCCAGCTTCTAGCTTGTTTTTTGGGAATTTTTCTAAGAATACAGGTTAACAAAAACTTTTTAAAGGTCAGTTTCTTCCTCTACGGAGCTTTAGACTGGTTTTGTGAGATTATCTAAGGAAGGTCCCTAGTGGAGTCGCCATTATGTTATCACTCAGGTTGTCCCTAAGCTCCTGAAGGGATACGGCCGAGGTAACCACAAACCAATCTTTGGATTACAAGTTCTAGCCCACCTGTAATCAGAGAGGGCTCTCTCTTGATGATTTAGCTTTGTTGATGATGATTTTAGGCTAGCTATTGGGTTCAATGGGTTTTGTTTAGGTTTGGGGTGTTTGAATGGAAGGAAGATGCATTCAAGTAGAGAGGCAGGCATAGAGTGATAAGTTTCAAACCATTGGGCATGGAGTCAAGGAGTAGGACCGCAGTTAGGCTTTCTTGATCACAAGAGGACTATGGAGCAGGGTAGTTGCACATGAAACAACCTTCAAGCTAAAGAGATGGAGTGAAATGTAAGGAATGAGAGGCAATTAAGAATCTCTCAATCAGCTTAACAGAGGGAAGGACGATGAGCTCTATCTAGGGGCAGTTAATAATCACTTGATAACTATCACACATGGTGAATTAGGGAAAATATTATGCCTAAATCAGATGAAAACATAAAGAAATAATAGAAATTGAGCATAGAGTGCACTTAAACAAATTCTAAGCTATTCTTTCTTTCTGCTGCTTAGATAATGATATATGAATGGAAAGAAAGAAGTAAGAAACACTTATTGAGTCATGTAATAGCACAAGAATTCCACAGTCACTCTTTAACCATTAAGCACAGTAAACAATCCATTCTCCAAGCTCGTAAGCAGTCTTCGATTATAGAAATTATCAAACATACAGTGCGAGTCTCTGCTCGAGCAAAACTTCTAACCAACAAAAACCAACCCTTGTTACATTGTTTAGGGCCCTCTTTATAGGTAAAATATCCAGAAGTATTTATTACAACCGACCTAAACAGGTCTGCAGAAAAATGTTTTTAAAACCTAAACTTGTGCTGAAATTAAATGCAAATAAAATATCTATTGAGCTGCGCCAGAAGCAACTGGATCAAAATGAGTTAATACGACGTCTTTGGTGACCTGGTGCAGTGGTTCTGCAATAATTGTGCTTTGATTTCTGGTCCATTGATCTCATGTGAGTTTTAATGTGCAGTCATTGTGATGATGAGCTTTGAATGGTTCCTTAACTACTTCTTGACTTTCAAGAATTTCTTTTAATGTTTTATTCGCCTCGAGCCCTGAGAAGATCTTCACTGATACACTTCGCCGCAACACTGATACTCTTTGACATGGTATTTGGCTTCACATCTGCTCAGATACTCTTTAATGCCTGAATCGGGTCTCTCTCTTTCTTCTGATACGCTAAAATTTGCAAAATCGGGCCTTTTCTTCCCTTTTCGGCGCAAAAATGGCTGAGGAATCAAAAGATTCCTCAAAGATTCCCCAATATGCCCCATTTTCCATAGCGATGCGCGATTAGTGCTAAGCGCTAATCGTGCATCGAAAACTACCTCAGAATTTGGATCCGAGCCTCCTAAGATGCATTTTCGCGCTTGTGCGCCCTTCTTTGGCGGGTGACGTCAGCATGACATCAGCAGTGGGTCCTGGTACGGAAAATGACATTAGAAGGGTGACGTGGCAGGGTGCTGCATGGTGCGATGCCTTATATGTGTCTGCGATGCAATAGCGGTAACTGAAATGTTGCGATCTGCAATGAATTTGCAGTGAACCCTGTCTTAATGATAAATCATGTTTTAAACGAAATATATGAGTAAATGAATGCATGCGGTGAGGAAGTATTTGTGATGCGATATATTCTCTTGATGCTATAGCAATGTCGCATCGGAGCAAAGGGAAGCGGTATGCACTTCGGGAACAAGACTCTTGTGACCACCGATTTCCGATTTGTGATATCGCATCGACGGAACGGGGAAGGGGCATATATATATGGCATATAGTTTTTGAGATATGCCAATTTGCGAGATGGTATCGACGGAGCATCCATCGGGGAGGACAAGAATGGGCGACATTACTTTGAGGCATGCGACAATGATAATCGCATCTGAGGGGAATCCATAGGGATTAGAAGAATGTTAAGGCAGTCGGCAAGGATTATCACGATCGGAAGAAAGGTATATACGTTGTTGAAGCGTATTTGAGGCCTTGGGAGGGTCCGATAACCTAGAAAGGAAGAATTTCATGCTTTGGAAGGAGTCCATTTTATTGGAAGATGGTTTTAAAGGGGCAAGATAATGGTTCTTGCTATGTTTCAGACAAACCTAGCAATTCCCAAGTGTACTTATGGTTATTTTTCAGCCAAGGGGAGGGGATAAGTATGTAGGGGAGTTATTAACATAGTTTTAGTAGGGGATGGGGCGATATATAGGGAGCTATATAATAGAGTTAGAGATTAATATGACCATGGTGAGAAAGCGCTAAGTGGGTGAATCTTAGGCTTTTAAGGGAAACAATGATCCATAAAGGGAGTATGAATATTCCTTGAGTAAAGCAGATATTCACCAAGGTGGTTGATATGGAAAATGATGAAACTAAGAGGCATCAAGCGAATCTTGATCTCTTTGGGAGGTTAGTGAATGATTTTGGGAAGGAGTAAGAAGGGGGAGTTAGACATGCCTTGCTTGAGTCCTTCAAGTGGAACTTGTCTGATAATTGTGACCTGAACAGATATGACACTTGAAAATATGGAATTTATCACAAATTAGCATTCTGCAACCTCAAAACTACCTACCCAGCCTACTTACCTAGCATTTTTTCTTCTTTTTGGTTTGGGTTCATTTGGGCTTGCTGACCCAGCTTTTTCAACTTTTTTCTTTTTTTGTCTTCCTATCTACATCTGTACTTATTTCTTCCAAGGGCCCAGATTAAGCAGTTGGGCTCCTTTGATTCTCTACCTGTCTAAAAATCTACCAAGATTAAGCTGTTTGGACAAATATTCATTCTCTATATTCTAAAACAGGAAATTGAAACCTAGGGAGACCAAGATTAAATTGTTTGGACCTCCCTTTAACTGAAAATTGTTCAAAAAATGGAATAGTACATCAAAATTGGAACACAACAGTGGCGTTTGAACTGGCACTTCCTCCTGGCAACCTTCATTGGCCTCTGTAGCAAATATGGAACATTGCAGCATGCAAAGAATGACATATTTGGCATGTAAAAATGTTAATCATGAAGTATGAGTAACCTGCTGCAACAGGAGGCTAACATGGGGAGAAGAAACACAAGCAACAATGTACCTATCAAACAGAACACAACTCGGGGCTAATAGTGATAAAACCCCCTATAAGTTGTGGAATGGGATACTTGTGCCAGTAACATAATACAAGGTGTTCGAGAGCAAATGTTTAATCAATAAGAATGATAAAAATCTTGGAAATTTTGATTCTCGTGCTGACGAGGGTATATTTCTCGTGTGCTCAGCTTGAAGTAAAGGATACAAGTGCTACATCAAAAGAACAAAGAAATTTGAGGACTACATTGATATATTAGTGGATTACGTAATGCCAAAATCCAAGTCTACCAAAGGAGACATGAACTCAAATGGAGAAGAAAGCTCAACCACCAGCCTCTCAGATCAAGCAGAAACAATGGTAGATGATGAAGATGAAGAAACAAGTACAACATTAAGATACAAAACTTCCTCAATGTATGTACAAAAAAAACATTTAGACATTCACAATATTGGTGATCAAAGACTTAGTGTTAAAACTAGGAGAAGGTTCCTCGAAGGCTCACGTTGCACAAATCTAGCTTTCTTATCTCAAATTGAGCCCAATAATCCTAGTCAGGTAAGTGAGGATAAATCCTAGATTAAGGAACTTAATGAAGAGTTGTATCAAATGAAGAAGAATGGAACTTGGGAAAAATTTCATAGGCAACAAATGGTTCTTCAAAAATAAGCTAAATGAGCAAGGTCAAGTGGTTAAAAAGAAGGTTCTCTTAGTCTAGAAAGGATATGCCCAAATAGAGGGAGTATATTTTGAAGAAACCTTTGCACCTGTAGCAAGACTAGAAGGTATCATAATGTTTCTTACTTTTTCCAGTCACAAAAACATCAATGTGTATCAAATGGATGTGAAATCAACCTTTCTTATGGAGATATGGAAGAAGAAGTTTATATTGAGCATCCAGAGGGGTTCATGCTCACCGAATATGAAGGGTTTGTGTGCAAACCAAAAAAGGCCTTATATTGACTCAAACAGGCACCTAGAGCTTGGTATGCAAGACTAGATAGATACCTTCAACAACAAGGATTTAAGAGGGGCACTGCAGATATAAATTTGTATATAAAGTTTGAAGATGACCACATACTGATTGTGGTAGTGTATGTGGATGACATAATATTTCGCAGTGATTTGGAGTAGTTGAGACATCAATTTGAAAATTGTATGTAGACAGAGTTTGACATGTCCATGATAGGAGAAATATCCTTTTTCTTAGGACAAAAAATTTCCCAATCAAAGGATGGGGTTTTTATCTCCCAATCCAAATACCCGCGAGAAACTCTAAAGAAATTTGGACTGGAAGATTGCAAGCTAGTTAACACCTCCATGGTTATAGGATGTATGTTGTGAAAAGAATATGAGGCACCCATGGTTAATCATATTGTCTATAAGTCAATGATAGGAAGCTTATTGCGTCTCATAACATCTAGACCATGCAAGTAGTAGGCCTAATGGCCAGATTTGATGCCTACCCATGTGAAATTCATGTCATCACTGTCAAAAGGATATTCAAATGTCTACAAGGCACAACAGACTATGGGTTGTGGTATGCTACTAAGGAGAAGATATTTTAAATTAAAGGCCTATACTGATGCTGATTAGGTGGACAATATTAATGACAAGAAGAGCACCTTTGGTGCAACATTCTTTTCAGGGGACTTCTTAGTTTCCTAGGTCAACAAGAAACAATACTCCATTTCTCTATCAACTACTGAAGCAAAGTATATTGCAATTACCACTTGCTACTCACAAATTCTTTGGATGAAGCAAATCTTGAAGGACATTAAGGTAGATTTCATTGATCCAATTCTGATCCAGGGGATTAGTAAAGTGCTAAAAAATGAAAGTGTTCAAAAGTGCTCAAAACCAGTTCCAAAACATAGTCATACTCTCTATTTTGAATCCAACACAACTTGAATCACTAAAAACTGACATCATATGCTCAATATATTACGTTTTGATCATTTTGTTAGACAACTAAATTTTTTACAAGTTGCTGACTGGGCAGTCCATAGAACGAAGTCAACAGGATGACTAGGTGTACCATCAGGACAATAAAGTGGTGTCAAGTGTCATTTCATGGTTTGTCCAATTGGTTGATTTTTATTAGTCAAGGTTAGTTTTTTGTGGACTAGTAGGAGGGTGCCATGTGGCACCTCCAGGATGGTGTAAAATTTTATGGCTTATGCCCAAGGCCTAGGCGGGATCATATCCTTGAACGATTGTCCAACAATGCCAAGGTTTACCAACTCATATGCAAGTGTTTCTTGTTATATAAGGTTCATAACTTATATTTAAAGTGCATGCATTTATGTAGAAGGGGGAGGGGCCAAGACTAAGCCCTGACTCTTGGTCATTGACACCCCACGTGACCTCGACCATCCCAATGACAGAGGGGCTCGGGCCTAGCCCCGACTCATGGCCACATGTCTCACACAAGACTAGTGCAGGGTAGTGTGGGTGCTAAACCAGAGGGGTTAAATCTAAGGCCTTAACCCCGATCCTATGGTGGCCCATACAACCCCGTGCAATGACATATAAGAGCTAAGGTAGGGTGGAGCGGAGATAGCCCGGGGCATAGGGCATATGGGTGCAATGAGACCTTAACGTGTGAAGAACGAAGGCTTCGACAGTAAGGGTGGGCCATTTGCCAGACCCTTGGCCCCATGGGTGCCAACATGACCACTGGCCCAACGGTGAAACACCTAAGCCAGCAGGGGTAGGCAGTTAGGCCTAGTCCTCAACCTTATGGTGTTGACTTGACCAGATTTTTCTGCTCATAGGGTTAATGGGAAAATTAACCGTCCTACAAATTGCACCATCTTCAGCATAAATGGCGTCGATGCTAGGTGACTTTGTTGTTTAACGGTTGGAAAAAAGGCTGAAAATGTATGACAGTTAGCCAACTTTGCCAGTTTATAGAACAATTTGCTGCAAAACGTCCAAGACCCATAACTTGAGAAGTGTTTGGCCTTTTTGAGCTCAACAAGAGCCCAACTAGGGGTTTTTGGGTCTTCAGGTACCATTAGAGACATTATTTTTTCATTTTGAGCACTGTAAACCTACACAATTTTATATTTGAGCACTTAATTGAAAAGGCCCAACAATGGAAGATGGACCAGGAAACGTAGCCCAGGAGGGGTAAACTACTTTATCAATTTTTTGTACTATATTGTTGTGTATGGTTTATATGTCTTTGTTTATTTGTTGCAAACTGAGTTTAAAACACTAATATATGTGCTTTTGCAACTTGATCCATTGCCTAAAATACATAAAAAAATTACTTGCAAATTTTCCATAAACCTTCAAGTTTGTAATTCAGATTAGTTTGGTATTAGAGCTCAAGGTTATTTTGAAGGTTTTATTTTGTTTGCTAGTGTTTTTTGATGCTTACAAGGTTGAAGCTTAAAAGAGGAGAAGGAATTATTGAAGAGCCAAATACTCAAGTGGGTTCAAGGAAGATACATACATCTCGAGCTTCACCAATCATGGCACATGAAGAAGGACATGATATGATGTCTAAAGATGAGAGAGTTTTCAAAAAATTACTCTTTGAAATGTTTGAAATGGTGAAATTTTTGTTTGAAGAAAGGAACACAAGGTTGCAAGGAGAGAGCTTAAATATACCAAAAGGTAATGGAGGAGATGAGAGTAAACCTCCACCTCCATATTATTCTCCTGCTTCACCTTCATCCTCCTCTACTTCAAACCATTAACATACTCCTCCAAGAACTCCAAAAGGACATGTTTAAACACCTTTGTTAAAGCTTGATGTCAAATTTGAATTGCCTATGTACAGCGGGGAAGTAAATGTTGAGAAATTGGATAATTGGGTTTGTCAACTTGAAGTCTATTGTAGGATTCAACAAATTGATGATTATTCCACTAAGATTCAACTTTCTTCTCTTCATTTGGAAAGTGAAGCTCTCATATGGTAGGAGGCCAAAACCCAAGAGGACTTGAAGAAAAGTGATAAGATAATTTCTTCTTGGAATGATTTCGTAGCTGCATTAAGGAGACAATTCTATCCATTAGCTTATATTTAGAAATCAATAATGGTTTGAAAAACTTTAGACAAGAAAAAGGTATGAGTGTTCAGAATTATACAAAGAGTTTAGAAGAAGAGCTCTAATTTTGGGTGTAGATTTATCATCACAAGACACTCTCCTTAAATACATAGGTGGTTTACATAGTTACTTGAGGCATACAATTATTATGCTTAACCTTACAAAGATAGATGTTCAATATGTGTACATGCTACACATTTAGAAGCAAGAGGGAAGAATGTTTCTGAAGAGATTAGCGGCAAGCCATTTAAGTCTAGAGACAAAGGAAAGGAGAAGTTTAAGGGAAAAGACAAAAAGATTGCTACCATCAAGAAAATAAATTTAGAAACCATTCCTCATCATGAACCTTATCCTTTGGGTTGTGTATGTGACAATGCCAAATTACAAGTGACAAGAAAACACAAACTTAATTTCACCGTCACTGCAAAATTTATTGATGAGGTAGAGCTTGATGTTATTCCACTTGACATATGCGGGATTTTTTTGGGGCGTCCATAGTTATATAACTAGAAAGGCATATTTTATCACCATGAAACAAATATCATTTGTTTAAAGATGGAACTGAGTATATTGTTAGAGCACACTGTAAGAAGATTAATTTATCTCTTGTAAGTGTTGGACAAATGAAGAGGCTTGTAAATGCTAGTTAGAATTTTGCATTGTTAATGATCAAACACAAAGATTTTGAGGAATCTGAAGCTTTCCAAGGATGTGATGTAAAACTAAAACATGATATAGTTGAGGTTGTTAACACATCTTATAAGATGTTTTAGGAGTATGACGTGTTGCCTCCTAAAAGAGGAATACAACATGTAGTTCAATTGCAACATGATGTGTTACTTTTGAACATTGGTATGTACAAGATACAACTATTAGAGAATGCAGGATCAAGAAGCAGATGCAAGAGCTACTTGAAAAAGGGGTCATTAGGCCTAGTACATATCCCTGTGGGTATCCTAATGTCTTGGCTAGGAGGAAGGATGGTACATGGCGATGGCGATCATAGTGTGTGGATTTTGGAGCTTTGAATAAAATCACAGTAAAGAATCGTTATCCTCTTTCTCGCATTAATGTTTTGTTACATCAATTGAATGATGTTGTTTATTTCACTAAGTTGAACTTGTGAAGTGGTTACCATCAAATAACAGTTTTTGAAGGTGATACGTGGAAAACCACTTTCAAGACAAAGAAAGCTTCATTGCATGTTTTGACAAGGGTGAAACATGTCTCTCAATGGGGAGGCAAGCAACAGAAAGCCTTCAATGCATTGAGAGGTAAAATCAGTACAACATCAATTTTTGCGTTAGATCTTAATAATCCATTACACATTCAGTTCATGAATCAGATGATACAAGAACATTTGGTGAAGAGTCAAGCCAAGTACAAGGCTAGACATGATAAGTATCATGTTGACCATAACTTCCAAGTTGGAGATGAAGTAAGGCTTTCCATAAGAAAATAAAAGCTTCAAGGTGAAGCGAACTTGAGATTATATGAGCCTCCTTTGGTTGAAGATCAAGGAGAAATTTTTCAGATTATAACAATATAAGACTTCTCTCCTGAGTATCTTGAAGAATTGTAGCAAGATACCATTCTTGAGAGAAAAACAAGAACTTCAAGAATAGGTAATGTGGAATACCTTCATGAGGGGCTCAAAGAAACTAATCCAAGCAAGTCCAATTGGATTGAGATTGGAAGGGTGAGGGAGTTGTACCCTCACCTACATGTTGACTGAGAATACTATTTTGGTGGTCCAAAAGCTTCCAATGGGGAGAAATGATTCAAGAGATCAATAAAGTCCTAAAAAATGAAAGTGTTCAAAAGTTTCCAAAAAAGTGCCAAAACGTAGTGCTCTCTGTTTTGAATCCAACACAACTGAATCACTTAAAATTGACATTGTATGCTCAAGATATCATGTTATGATCATTTTTCTAAACAACTAAAATTTTTGTAGGTTATTGAATAGACTACTGACTGGGAAATCCATAAAACTATAATAGTAGGGTGACTAGGTGTACCATTGGTCCAATAAGGTGTTTCCAAGTGTCATTTCATGGTTTATCCAATTGGTTGATTTTTATTGGTCGAGGTTGGTTTTTTGTGGACCAGTAGGAGTGTTAGGTCCCTATACTACTAGTGTAACCCCTTATTGTTATTAGTACAACCCCCTTATTATATTGTTGTCCCATGTATTCCCCATATTGTTATTATTGTGCACCATAGAAGCTCATTATTGTTATTATTGTGCCCTTTACATTATTATTGTTATGTCGGCTCTGATTATATTATGACCCCTTAGAATCCTATATATAGAAAGGAGGTCTTGTCATTTGTATCATCCAATAATTGTTCATTTGTGTAATGTATAGGAGGTTTCCCCCTCGAAGAGGCTGAATTCTAGGGTGTTGATCTTTCTTTTCTATATTTTTGTGAGTTGCTTTCATAACATTTGGTATTAGAGTTTTGGATTCTAGGGTTTCGCTGCTCCAAAACAGGTCAGTGTGGAATTTTCGCTATATTTTCGGAGATATCATATGAGTAAATTAGGGTTTTTGCAAGCTCCATAATTCCATCTCAAACATGTCATCATGGAATTGTTGCTATAGTTTTGTTTCTACGAAGTTTCAGACTATGAAATTAAAACCCATTTGAGCGGAAATCGTGGTGAATCTCGAGACTGAATTTCAGATCTTGTTGCACTATATTTTCGAAGATATCATCCACGACATTTAGGGTTTTTGTAGGATCCCTAATTACATCCCAAATATGTGACCTTGGGAAAATAGTCATAACTGTCTCTCTGAGCATCAGATTGAAATTTTGCAAGAAGATATAGAAATAGGATGGAATGTACTTTATATGTATTGTTTTCAGGCCTGAAGGCCGAAACAGTAACACATGGCACTTCGTACAAGTTCTCTATACTGAAAAAGTATATAAGCTAGTCATCTTGGGAGATTGGGAATAACTCTTTCTTGGACAATCCAATTCTGATCAGACTAGTGGCATAGGGAAGATGACGTAGAGGGCTATTGCAAGGTGCAATTTCAGACCTTAGATATCTGAAATTATAGAGTTACAGTCGTTTCAATATCGAGCTCCTAAAATCAAGGAAAGGCAATATGAGGAAGTTTGATGGCAAGGATCCGTTAAATTGGATACTACAGATGGAGCAATATTTTGATCTACATGAGGTGCAACTGTTACAAAAGGTACATATCTCATCTTTATATTTAGAATTGAATCAATTTTTATGCTACAAAGGGATTTGTTTTCGTAAACCACTTGTCACTTGGTCAATTTTCACAGAGGAAATGATAGCACATTATGAGGATATAAAGAGAAACACCTTCTTTAGCCTGTTGATAAATCTCAAACAAAAGGGTTTTATGGAAGAGCACATTGAGGACTTTCAAAAATTGAATATAAGGGCAACTGGTATTCCAGAGAAGCAAAGGATTGATGTCTTCATAGGGACTTTAAAGGATAAAATTCAACATGAGGTTCGCATTTGGGAACCTGATTCATTGGAGAAGGTGTCCAGGTTGACAAGAAAAATTGAAAGCGAAATTATGGAAACAAGGAATCCCACCACTCACGAATATAATTATGGAAGTTTTTTTTTCTCCTAGCTTCCCACAACCTACAAGGTTTACACCACAACAATTGGAAGAAAAAAGAGAAAAAGGGCTTTGTTACAATTGTGATAACAAATACACTAAAGGTCATAAGTGCGCTGAGAAGAAATTATTTTACATAGATTATGAAGAGGAGGAAGAAAATGATCAAGAAACATCAAAAGAAGAGGATATACACCAGAAACCAACCCTAGAGAAAGAAGAAATTAATCCGACCATATCTTTTAAAGCAATGGAAAGAATTACCACTCCTCAAACTCTCAAGATAGAAGGACATATCAAGAAGAAAAAGGTTGAAGAAGTGAAAGATCATATCGAGAAAGAAGAGATGAATCTGACCATATCTTGTAATGCATTGGCCAGAACTACCACTCCTCAAACTATCAAGATAGAAGGACATATCAAGAAGAAAAATGTTCAAGAAGTGAAAGATCACATCGAGCATCAAGAAATGAATTCGACCATATCTTGTAATGCATTGGAAGAAATTACCACCCTTCAAAATCTCAAGATAGAAGGACATATTAAGAAGAAAAAGATTGAAGCAGTGAAAGATCACATCGAGCATCAATGACAAATTCTCCAACTTTTAAAGGATAACGCCACTTTGGCGCATAATCAAATGAAACAACAAGCAAATCAACATTGTAGCGAAAGAAGTTTTGATGTAGGCAATTGGGTATTTTTACGACTACATCTCAAGCAAGCTATTTATGAGAAGGAAATATTGGAAATACTACATGCACTTAAGAAATGACGACTTTACCTAATGGGAAGACACTTCAAGGTAAAAATGGATCATGATAGTCTTAAATACTTTTTAGAATGAAGATTATCTTTAGAAGAATAGGAAAAATGGGTCACAAATATGTTGGGTTATGACCTTGAAATCATCTACAAAAAAGGGAAGCAAAATGTTGTTGCCAATGCACTCTCAATAAAGGATGATGATGTGGAAGAATTATTTTGTGTTATTTCTATTATCCAACCGGATTGGATAAATGAAGCAAGGGATGAATGGAAGAAGGAAAAATAAGTGTGGCTACTCATTTAGAAGTTGCAGAGGATCCCAGTTCAAACAATATTGCTAGAACTTGGTGAGGAAGGAAAAATCATATTGGAAACTAGAGCAGTCATAGAAAAAGAACCCGACAACTATGAAATCAGTCAATTTCCGAGTATCTCATCAAGTGGAAGAACTTACCCACTGAAGATTTCGCATGGGAGGACAAGAATTTTACATAGAAGCATCAAGAACTACTTAGGTGTTGAGGAAAACACTTTTTGAAGGAGAGGGGCATGTTAGCTCCCTATATTACTAGTGTAACTCCTTATTGTTATTAGTACAACCCCCTTATTATATTGTTGTCCCATGTAGTCCCCATATTGTTATTATTGTGCCCCATAGAAGCCCACTATTGTTATTATTGTGCCTTTATATTATTATTGTTATGTCAGCTCTGATTATATTATGACCCCTTAAACTCCTATATATAGAGAGGAGGTCTTGTCATTTGTATCATCCAAGAATTCTTCATTTGTGTAATGTATAGGAGGTTTCCCCCTCGAAGAGGTTGAATTCTAAGGCATTGATATTTCTTTTCTATATTTTGTGAGATGGTTTCATAACAAGGAGGGTGTCACATGTCCCAGTCGGGGGCTACAACTTGGCACCTCAAGGATGGTGTAAAATTTTATGGGTTTGAGCCAACGCCCATGCATGATTGAACCCCCAACCAATCGTTGAATAACACCAAGGTTTACCAACTCATCGCAGGTGTTGCTTGGTATATAAGATTCACAAATTATATTTAAAGTGCATGTGTTTATGTATTCGTAGGAGGGGTTGGGACTAAGCCCTTGACCTTGGTTATTGGCACCCCACATGACCTCAACAAGTGAAACAAAGGAGGGGCTCAGGCCTAGCCCTGGCCCATGGCCACATGTCTTCACAGAAGACCAGTGTAAGGTAGTACGGGTGCTAAACCAGAGGGGACCCATACAACCTTGTGCAATGGCAGACATGAGCTGAGGTGAAGTGGAGAGGAGATAGCCCCGAGTGTAGGGCATATGGGTGTAATGAGACCCTAGTGAGTGATTATCGAGGGCTTTGGCAATAAGGGTGGGCCTTTGACCTGACCCTTGGCCCCATGGGTGCCAACATACCACTAGCCCGGCGGTTAAGGGCCTAGGCTGGCAGGGGCAGACGTCTAGGCCCAACCCTCAGCCTTATGGTGCCGACGTGACCATATTTTTCCGCTCACGGGGTTAATGGGAAAATTAACCGTCCTACAAATTGCAACATCTTAAATGTGAATTCCACCAGTGCTAGGTGAATTTGTCATTTAATGGTTTGAAAAAAGGTGGAAAATGTATGATAGTTAGCCAATTCTGCTAGTTTGTAGAACAATTTGTTGCAAAAACTTCCAACAGCCATAGCTTAGAAGTGTTTGGACCTTTTGAGCCCAACAAGAGCCCAACTAGTGGTTTTTGGGTCTTCTGGAGCCATTAGAGACATTATGTTTCCATTTTGGGCACTGTAAACTTATCTAGTTATAGATTTGAGCACTTAATTAAAGAAGCCCAACATTGGAAGTTGGACTAGTAGACGTAACCCTGGAGGGGTGAACTCCTTTATCAGTTTGTTGTACTATATTGTATGGTTTATTTGTCTATGTTTATTTGCTATAAATTGAGTTGAAAACACTAATCAATATTCTTTTGCAACTTGATTCATTGCCTAAAAGACATAAAAAAATACTTGCAAATTTTCCATAAACCTTCAAGTTTGTAATTTAGATCAAATTCCAATCATGTGTGACAACACTAGCGCTATCAACATCTCTAAGAATCCCATCATGCACTCAAAGACCAAGCACATTACTATCAAGTTTCATTTCTTAAGAGAACAACTTGCTGCTAGTATTGTTTGACTTGAGTATGTGGCCACTAAAGAACAACCTGTAGACATCTTTACTAAACCACTTGCAAGAGAGGCCTTTGTGTATCTCTTACAATAGATAGGAGTTGTGACTCCTCCCAAATGACTCAATCATAATGAGTATTGGCAAATACTCAACTTGAAGGATTAGAGTAGACTATAGTATTTCAAGTGAGACTTCAGAAGGATCCTTTGCCATTAATGACAAAGGGGAAGAAGATTTGTAATACCATTTATAATGCCAAGGGGGAGCCTAGTTTGTTGCCATCAATACCAAAGGGGGAGATTTTTGGACAATTGACATTATTTGAATGGGTTGTGGCACTTAGTATGTTAGCATTGATGTCAACCAAACTAGCATTGAGGTAAGAGAAAGCAGATGTTGGCAATGAATAGCATGTTGTGCAGGGCGAGTCCCATGGTTACTGCAGTGTTATGTAGAGAATCATCATAGTAGTAGACTTAGTGGAAACACCATAAAAATATGACTATGAGGGTTGGGAGTCCCAAAGTTTGGAGAATTTTTGTCCCATATTGTTAGGGTCCCACCCTAACCCCCTTATTTATGTCATGGGATCACGTCATAGTCAAGAGTCAATAAAGCCCATATTAATATTTGTAAGTGGTTAACCTGCAATTAATGGGACCACAGTTAGTTGCAAATGGGCGGTAGTATTAGATAGAGGGTAAATGGGTGGTAGTATTAGATAGATGGTATTAATAAACCCACGGTATTGGCCTGTGGTATTGCATGTATGAGTCATATATAAAGGATAGAGACTCCCTGCGAGGGGTATCGTGTCTTGTTTTGTAATCGAGCTCTGCTCTATTGGAGGTTGCCCCCTCGAAGAGGCCTGTGAACATTTCTCTCTGAGTAATAAAATCATTGCTATTCTGTGCTCTGGGTATATTTTCTTCGCATATTCTATGTTCTAGGTATTTTTTCTCGCATATTCTCTGTTCGGTATTACTTTGCAGGTTAAGAAGCATAACAAGTGGTATCAGAGCACTTTCCATGGCTCGGTGGGATCTCCAAATTTTAGCAAATTTTTTTTGGCTAGAGACGTGTTCCGGCGTCTTTAAACCACGGGATCTGTCGTTAAGCGCATAAACCTGCGGATTTGGGGAGGCATGCACGCAGGAAATACAAGAGGTGGTCAAGTCTGTTGGACTCCCTTGTAACCCCTGTGG
>APFE030903488.1:87262-105880 GCA_000404065.3 Pinus taeda | reverse complement strand
TGGGGCATCTAAGCTTTTCAAAAATAAGGAAAGCATGCAAATACCAGGCAGTTCGTGGTCTTCCAGATATCAAAATTCCAGACAACACCATATGCAAATCATGTCAGTTTGGAAAGCAAACCAGAACTAACTTTCCGGAAAATGAAGGATCAGCTAGCATGCCTCTTGAGCTAGTCCATACAGATGTATGTGGTCCTTTTAGGAAAAGGAAACCTCGAGGAGAAGAATACTTGATATTATTCATTGACGATTTCTCCAGGTTTGTTTGGTTAGGAATTATGAAGCACAAAGACGAAGCATTCGAAAAATTCAAATCCTTCAAAGCCTTGGTTGAAAATGAATCAAGTTACAAAATTAAGTGTCTCAGGTCCGACAGAGGTGGAGAGTTTACCTCAAATGATTTTTTTGATTTCTGTGAAGAACATGGAATAATAAGGGAATTCTCTACAGCTATAACTCCTCAGCAAAATGGAGTGGTGGAAAGGATGAACAGAACAGTCCAACAAATGGCTCGTGCTATGCTTGATGAGTCTGGGACTCCCGCAACGTTCTGGGGTGAAGCTGCATATGCCGCAGTTGTTATTCTCAATAAAACAAATGTCCGAGTGAACAGCACTCAAACTCCTCATGAGCTCTGGTATGGTGAGACGCCTTCGGTAAAGCATTTCAAAATTTTTGGGAGCAAATGCTATATTAAGAATACTGATGAGCAACTTGGAAAACTTGAACCTAGAGCAGATGAAGGCATTCTTCTTGGTTATTCTCCACACAGAAAAGCATATAAGTGCTACAATAAAAGACTTGGAAGAATTGTTGACAGCATTGATGTAGTGATTGATGAAAAGGGATATATTCCTAGGCAAGTAAATCATGAAAATATCGAAGAAGATGAAGACTACCCTCAAAGACAGAATGATGAAGAAGAAGAACCACAAGAAGCACCAAAGGAACAAACAAGGATAGAAGAAAAGACTCCATCCAGGTATGTTCAGAAGAATCATCCAGAATCTCAGATTTTGGGGCAGAAAGAAGCAGATGTACAAACAAGAAGAACAATTGCAGAAGCTTCAAGCTACTTGGCATTACTCTCTTCCACTGAACCACAAAGTGTGAAAGAGGCATGCAAAGATGAATGTTGGGTCAAAGCAATGGATGAAGAACTTGAGCAGATCAAAAAGAACGACACTTGGGAGTTGGTTCCTAGACCAAAGGAGAAGGATGTTATAGGGACAAAATGGGTCTTCAAAAATAAGTTGAATGAAAATGGGGAAGTAATTAGAAATAAGGCCAAACTTGTTTTAAAGGGTATGCACAGCAAGGAGGAATAGATTTTGAAGAAACTTTTGCTCCTATTGCAAGACTCGAGGCCATCCGAATGTTCCTTGTGCTCTCAAGCTTTCAAAAGTTTAAAGTATTCCAAATGGACGTAAAATCAGCCTTTCTGAATAGAGACTTAGAAGAAGAAGCATACATTGAGCAGCCAGATGGTTTCATTCTTGGAAATGATCCAAATCTTGTATGCAGACTGAAAAAGGCTCTCTATGGTCTTAAACAAGCTCCAAGGGCTTGGTACTATCGTTTGGACAAATATCTTCATCAACAAGGATTTTCAAAAGGATCAATAGATAGCAATCTCTATATAAAAATTGAAAATGAAAATTGCTAATACTTGTTGTGTATGTAGATGACATTATCTTTGGCAGCAATGAAGAAGCTATGAGTCAAAGCTTTTCCTTGGTGATGCAGAAAGAATTCGAAATGTCCTTGCTTAAAGAACTGACATACTTTCTTGGATTGCAAATCCAACAAAATGAAGGGGGAATCTTCTTGTCTCAAACCAAGTATCTCAAGCTGATTTTGAAGAAATATGGCATGGAAGATGCAAAACCAGTATGTACACCCATGGTAACAGGATGCAACCTCAGTGCAAATGACGAATCAGCAGCAGTGCATCAACCAACCTACAGATCTATGATTGGAAGTCTACTTTATTTGACAGGTACCAAACCAGACATCATGCATGCAGTAGGAATAGTTGGAAGATTTCAGGCAAATCCAAAGGAAACTCATCTTCAAGCAGTGAAGAGAATTTTCAAATATCTTCAAGGGACTCAAAATTATGGCTTATGGTATCTTAGAGATACAGATCTCACACTTCATGCTTATACAGATGCAGATTGGGCCGGAAGCGTGGATGACAGGAAGAGCACAAGTGGTGGTGCATTCTTTATGGGTTCCAGATTAGTATCTTGGTTCAGCAAGAAACAGAGTTCGATTGCCTTGTCTACAGCTGAAGCAGAGTATGTTGCTGTTGCATCTTGCTGCACTCAACTCCTTTGGATGATGCAGACCTTGCAGGATTTTCAAATCACTTGTACACCACCTATCTCCATCTTATGTGATAATACAAGTGCAATCAGGGTTTCAAAGAACCTAGTCATGCATTCAAAGACCAAGCACATACAAATCAAGTATCACTTTCTCAGGGAACAAGTGATGGAACAAAAAATCAAGTTGGAGTATGTTCCTTCTAAGGAACAAGTTGCTGATATTCTCACCAAACCATTGCCTAGGGAGACCTTTGAATACCTCAGGAAAAAGCTGGGGGTTGTTGATGCATCATCTTGTTGTTGAATCTCATATGTTGATTGTACGCGAGGTCTATACGTGGTATACGCGTACATTTGCTGGTTTATGGATTGGTTACAGATCGATGGCACCGGTTCATGGGGAGCACATATAATGCATTGTTGGCATTATGGGAGCACAGAAGGAGAACACGGATGTTGATCTAAAACTGGCTGCAATATGTCTCTATCTCTTTCATGATCGTTTATGGTGTTTGGTGGATTCTGTTTCCTCTTTGCAGATCTGGCTTATAGTCAGGGGGAGCATGTTCTTAGGGGGAGCGTAACCCTTTGCCCTTGATGTCAAAGGGGCAGAATGAAGTTGAGGATCTTGAGGTTGCCATCAAGTCCAAAGGGGGAGATTGTTGGCATTATGATTCTGGTATGGCTCTATGATACAGGTGTTGTACTTGATGGAAACTCACTCAAGTGGCAATGGTCTATTCAGGCTCTCAAAATGATGGAAATTAAGAGGCTCACAGGTGAATGGTTCAAAAGGTGCGGACTCGCAAGTTCACCATGCAGGAGGTGCGGACCCCAGTGCACACACTTCAAGGCTGTGAAGTGCGCTCTCATGGGGTTTCTTATGTTTGGCTCGTGGTATTTAGCCCGCCTTTTCTGATACTATGGTTTTGGCCAGTGGTATAGGATCTATTTTAGCCCCGTTTTGGATCCCTTGTATTTGTTATTGATGGTTTTGTCCCATGGTGTGAATAAGGGCTTGACTATAAATAGGGAAGGAGATCACTTGGTTTTGGTATCTTTGCAAATTGAATAATTTAAGATCTGAAATTTTGGGTGATTGGTTTTAAAAGCTAGATCTAATTCAAGGAGAGAATTTAACTTAAGGTGAATCTATTGGAATGTCATGATCTCTCGGGCGCATGAATAGATCTATGGATCTGACTGACTGTGGCACATTGGTATACTGAAAATTTGGCCCTAATCAGAAGTCCGCAGGTGATCCGAAGGAGCAGTGCGTGGGTACACAGCGCAGTCAAAGGCGCAATGCGTAGGTACGCAACACAGTTGAAGGCGCAGTGCGGGGTACGCAGTACAATAGAGGGCACAGTGCGGGGCACACGCAGCGCAGAAAAGGATGAAGTGCGAGATACGCAGGCGAGAAGAAGGCACAGTGTGGGTCTACGTAGAAAGTCAGAAGTGAGGGTGCGGGTTTGAAGAAAAGTTCGCAGAGTAGAAGATCAACCAGTGCAGGTCTGCGTAGTTCAGTCTCTGAAGAGCTGCAGATATACGCAGGCCCCTATTGGTGAAGTTGCGGTTTTATCTTGAAATAATTGTTGATTGTCTTTTATCTATTGCAGCAGAATTATGGGTTTATATTTCTGGTACTATCTTTCTTTTTACAGCATTCTGAAAAGTTGGGTGATTCTTGGTCGATTGTATAAGGAGTTTGGATGATTTACATGTACTTGATGATTATTTGATATTCTTGGATCCAGTTTGAAAATTTATGAAAAGTGGTCCTTGAAAGAAGTAGGGGGTTGTAGCTCCCTTCCAGGAGAGACTGGAAAACGAGAGAGAGAGTTGTAGCTCTCTGCAGGTTGTAGCCTGCGTACTGGTAAAGGACTGCACCAGTACAAGATCATTATAAAAGAAGTTTCTAATTGAAAGAAAGATAGAGACATATTGCAGCAGGTGGTTTTCACCCACATTGGGTTTCCACCTTATATCTGGTGTTCTTTGGTGTGACTATCTGTTTTTCTTGTTCATGCTCATTATTATATACCAGTTAATGATCAATAAATTAAGTAAGGCATATTAAAAAGAATTTGATAATACTCATTCCCCCCCCCCCCCCTCTCAGTATTATTTCCAACAATACCATTCTAAGAATCCTCCCCTTTCCACTGCAAAATCATAGCCAAGTGATCTGATATTTTGGATTTCTCCACCTTAGATCTACAATTTCCAAAAAGGTCCAAAACGTTAACATGAACCAAAAATTTGTCAAGTCCCTTGGAAATATGATTGGAGCCCAACCCACCATTAGTCTAGGTAGGAGCTAAAGGAAAAATTCACACATCACATAGGGAGTTTTCCTCAAACAAGCTCTAGAGGAAAGGGCCAAGTAGGTCGGGTTTGCTACAAAGACCCCAACTATCCCCACAAGAAATCATAACATTAAAATCACCGGCTATGAGAAGAGATTCAATATTCAAGATACCACATTCTACCATCCGGTCCTCAGAAGCCTAATGCTCATGACATGGAGCATATAAATTAATGAAATGTAATCGAGATGAATAAACCCTGATGAAACCAGAAAGAATAATACTTGCAAAACATTTAAAAACAATGTCATTTACCCAATGTGGATTCCATAGGACCATTAAACCACTAGATAATCCACAAGAACCAGTAGCAACAAGAAACCAATTTATTCGAATGGACCAAAAATAAGCTATGGCCCTCTCCTTAGTGGCCATAATTTCCTGAACAAATATAAAAATAGGCTCGACAGATTCGAACAAAAAATTTAACGAGGAATTTATACGAATCTCCGTAACCTCGGATGTTGAGAGAAATAATTTTCATCTAGACAACCCCAGTCATAGGAACTAAGTCTCTAAGGGCACAATAGTCTATAGTAGAAATAATAGGAATGTCTCGAAGGGCGCCATTAAAAGCAATAGACAAGGATTTGGCAAGTGGCTTCTGTCGAAAATGCCAACTCCCTGTATCGCCTTTCTGTCGAAAAATAATATTGAGTAGAGATCCAAGACTAATGAAATGGGAATTGTGAGAGTCATCCACCTTATGGATGGAAATCACTTCAATATCTATAATAGGATTTCTCATGAGGAGATCTATATTGCTTCCCACAAAGTTATATATGAGGGAAAGAGTCTATCAAATATGCATCCACCAGAGGGGAATCCTGAGAACAACCAGGTCTAGATGTGTTCTTTGAGGTGGCCCGTGGAAGAGGGGATCTACAAGGAAGGGAAACTCCCCAGATCGAAGGGGATAAGGAAGGGCCACAGGAACCTAGAGTAGCAGAATCCAAGGGATCAAAAGGATGAAGAACACCCAACGATAAAATAGAGGGTTTGAATGGTAGAACATTAAGAGAAGAAGGTAGATGTGTAGTGGTCTTGGAGATCGACTGCGGCGCAAGATTACAAGGCTCAATAGAGGGGGTAGAGTCATGAAAGACTATCAAAGCACGTGAGTTCGGCTTCTTGGGGATAGAAGAAGCACCATTAACCACATTAGTAGGGGGAACTAGATCAACCTTAGGAGAAGAGGGTTGGGATGGAAAAGACAGAGAGTGATCCAAGGCACAAAAATTTAAATAAAATCCATTAGAAAGAGAGATACCTGGATGTGCCATAGGAGAAGGTTGAACCCGAGCCATGTATGCACGATGACCATGAGTCAGCTTCTAGTACGTTCCACCGAGCCAGAGTCTATTCTGATGATGACATAGAACCGTTAGATGGCCTATGTGGTGACATAGGAGGCAAAGAAAAGGAATTCCCCAGTAATTGATTCGATGCCTAATTCTAGTAGCACCCCACTCCAAATCGATATTATGAAGAAAACCACGCGATAAATTCACTTCAACTAGAATCCAGGCAATGTGCTTGCCCTGGCCCCCAAGATATTGGCATCCATATACAGAAAGTGAACAATTGAATTAAAAATATCCACCAAAACCCTAAGCATCCAGAATTCAATCGGCAAACCTGAAAGCTTGACCCAAACATAATTTGAGCTCGAGGTCTCGGAGAGAGGGTTAAAGCTAGTATACCATTTCTGAAATTGTAAAAAACTACGCCTGCGAACCCGAGGAGCATTTAAGATGTGAGCCACATCATCCTCATGTAGAAAATGAATCTCGAACCACGAATTCATCAAGAGACTAAATTTATGAGAATACTTCAAGATGGGAAGCCAGTTGAATCTAATCCATGTTTGCATCTCAACCTATGACATCTTTGCAAATATCCATTGCCCCACCAGTGCGCACTTCTGTAAACTCACCACTCTATCCAAAAGGACATCGTGACCTAAATTGAGAAGTTTTGGCTCCATGATAGACTTCACCACCTTAAAATTCCATTTGTGATGATGTTTGACCGAAGGAAAAGGTTGTTGATTCCCCGTGTCCCCCCCATGCAGTTGATGTGTCTTCAGAATAAAAGGTTTATTAGGTCAACCCCACTCGCATCCTTTCTGGATGAAAAGAGTTGTATGTATGCCACCTCAACAACCAACGCCGCTTGGAAGAGAGACTTTGTCAAATAGCGTTGCCACTCGATGACGCCATATCCAAAATATTTGATCAAAAGTCAATCCAATTCTGAACGAAAATGAGGGAAATTAAATGTCCAAATATAGCTAAGATCTGAAGAAAAACGGGCAAGTAAAAGGCAAACCCCTTCCCAAACTAGCAATGGGAAGGTATAATATTAAGGACACTAACAAAACGAATTTTAGGCCCCAAAAAATGAATGCACTGTGACATCAAACCTCAAGAGCTAAAATCCCGAGAGCAAGAGAATGTCAAAAAAAAGGAGTGCTACCTAAGGAGAATAAATGATCCTCGCAATACCCAAAATTACAAAACCAAATGGCACCTAACAAATGTAAAAATGTATCATGCAATTAAAATCAACATGCTCATGTAAGGGAAAATGTTAATTCCTCCACCAAATTGATGACCCAAAACCACTCTAGATGAAAACCACTTATACAACTCCAAAGATACCACCCCAATAAAGAATTCAGAAAAAAAACGACGTCGGAGACCCCGTAAAAAATGTAGTGAAGACGACATCATTAGCATACCATATACTAAACTGTTAACAATATAAAAAACACCAACAACAACAAAAACTTAGAATGCACCACCAAAGATTACCACAACTTTAACACACCACCTTGAAGGGTCTAATGAAGATAAGATATTGGGAATGATGCTTTCGTTTATCAGATACTTTAGAATAAATATATTTCACCACCTTAGGATAAGACGACAATGACATGGGAGAGAAAACACCCTGAAAGATGAAAAAAACCCCCACCCGACCTTAGTCTAGTCCCAAAAACAACAGTCCAAATCCACCTAAAGGGTAAATTTAAAAAACTAAACTAGGAATAAAAACACAAGTGACAAGCCATATTATCGCCTTTATGGCTAGTATGTATCCATGATGAAGAGATATAGGATATATAGTGCACACAAGGACAAAAACATAAGCTAAATAAGCTCCAAGTCAAGGAAGAATGACATATTATCAAGTACCAGTCCCAAAACGGCTTTAGAACAGTCCGATAAACAACCCACCAACATACCAGTACAACTATTATTATTGAAAATAAATTGATTTCTGCCAATTTTTAGTAGGTGAAGCAATATTCAAAGGAAAAGTATCATATTCAATACATGAAGAGATTAAGGTCGTGAAGAAGTTTCTTAACTAGTTTTTCGACAAGAAAGGGGCCTCTACCATCTGATATGTTTTGTAACATATTTTTCATGGGGAGTCAATGGGTGTTGCTTGCCTGCATGATTGATTCATTGAAGAAGCCTTCCAAACATGATTCATTGAAGAAGCCTTCCAAACACATCATTGACCTCAGTTTTATAATTTGTAAACATTCTACAACATAATAACTAGAAACTTCCAAGTCGAGTCCTCATAACTTATAGTTTTTACTTAATAATTTAAAATTAGTTTTTTAAATAGTTAATATTTGAGATTATATATATGTTTTTTAAATTACTCATAACTTATAGTTTTTACTTAATAATTTAAAATCAGTTTTTTAAATAATTAATATTTGAGATTATATATATATGTTTTTTTAAACTAGGCACTTTTCATTATGTCAATAGAGGATCACATAAATCAAAGTTGTCTTCTGCCAATCTACCTACAGGAAAATCACATCAGTGGCATAAGTTTAACGTTTTGAAGTTTCTAAGACCTCATCTAACTAAAGTATCTTGTAAATGAAATCTCATATAAATTGGTTAGCTGCACCAAAACTTAACATACAGTAACATAGCTAAACAAAAGACCAATGAATCATAACAACTAGTGGGCTGAACCTCTAGGCATCTATGTGGTTAATCACCATCTTCATCTGAGGAGAAGGAGATGTTGGTTGATCTCTTAGCTAATGGTTAGTTTGTGATGGATACTGTCAATTTTTTCCTCCATCTCTGCCAATTTGATGGAATTATCTTATTGAGTGTCCACACGATCAATGAGCACTCGTGCCATAAGAATTTTAATGTTCCAATAAACATTGCTTCCTGCATAATCTAGGAAAAACATGACCAAAGGTCCTTGTATCAGAGACCTAGTAATGAGTAACGACATCAAACTAGGGATAGGGAATAGGCTTTTCGTGGCACAATTTCACTTCTACTTGTTCAATTTCCTACCAGACTAGTTTGGGAATGATTTCTTGATAGCTAGACATGGAATCATGGGTTTCTGCTTGGGGACAGAGCTGGGAGGCAGAGGCAATGTGGCAGTCCATCTGGGCAAAGATAAAGGAGTTTGCCTCTCCCTAACCCCCTCTACACCCAGTGATTGGTCTACCACTAGGCATGCGTGCACTGAGAGATAGGGTGACGGTAGGAGGGTGATGTAAAGGATCATAAGAGTCAAGGGTGGCACAAAAGGGTGACCAAGAGGGAGGAGAGAAGAGGTAAGACAAGGCTATCTAAGGAGAGATGGTTTAGGAGTCAACAAGAGTGTGAATATGCAATACAAAAAGGAGAAAATATTAAGCAACCTAGATGGAAAGATAGTCTGAGGTGGAGGACAATACGAGCTGAAAAAGGGAGAGGGTCAATGAAAGAGGGTAAGACATTAGAGACAACGCCTTGTTGTGAAGCCTAAGATGGAAATATGAAGTGAAAAACATGTTGAAAAGTGTAGCATGGAGGTACTCCCACAACCCTTGGGGTACTTGTTTTGTGAGGACTTGAGCCATGAAAAAGTAGTTTTGTGAGAAGTGTACCCAAGTGGTGGGATTTGTACCCAAAGTTGTGGATGAAAAACCCAAGGAGAAATTAATTCTTTATTCATTAGATGCATGAGGGGAACACTTGATGAGATAAGGGGCACCTAGGGCTTCAATGAAGGAGGCTAAAATAAAATGAAAATTATTTTTATTCCTTAAGAAAATTGTGTTTAAGAATGTTGGCTTAGGTTAGCTTGAGTTAAATGACATGACCCTTGATGAGAAGTGACACCACCATGAAAACTATAAGAAGGAGTGAAAGATGAGCTCGATGGAGCATCTAAGGAAGCATCTTATCATTTGATTTCTTCGTAAAAAGTATAACAAATACCTTAGGGAGTTGTAAGACTTAAGGAGGGACACGTTTGAGGTTGTATGGTCTGTTTTATTTTTGAAATGGAGGCTAAGTATGCCTAGGTATAAGGACAAGTTATGTATGAATTATTTGTACCCTTGTTAAGGTTTGTTTACAAAGGTTTGAGGCCTATTATATATGTTAGTTCGTGCCTTATTTAGGGCTTATTTATATGGTACACAACTCATTTAATTCCTTCCTAAAGTTTTGTGGAAAGTGAGTTCTATTGTTGTGCTTGTTGGAGAGGGTCGAGACCCTAAAAGTGGAAGGTTTGTCGCTATTTTAAGGGTCATAGTGCCTTAGTGCATGCGCACTAGGCATGAGGTAAAATATGATCCTAGAAGGGGCCAAATATGCTTAGTTTGTGGACAAAAGAGAGCGGTGAAGGAACATGGAGAAGGATGACTACTACAATGGAGAAAGAAGGGTAAAGGAGGGCTTATTCATTATAGTTTGGCAACTGAAGGTGATGAGCATATGTGTTTCCATTAATGTATGTTGGATAGAGGTTGAGAGAAACCCTAAGTTCAGTGATTTCATGTGGAAATTCATTGGTGTAAGGGAAGCTTGATAAAGATCCTAAATACAATGACTTAGGAGGAGATGAATTATTGTTGGAGGGTAGCTTTTGGAGCTTATTTTTAGTGATCCATGGAGGAGCATTGACCACTGATAGAAAGAAATTTTAGGAGATGAAGAAGAAATTTAATCTAAAGTTGCAAACGACCTTGTGAGAAACAATGGCAAAGACATTAGAGCTACACCACTCTATGCAAGTATAGGTGGCAAAGGCCCTGCCAGAGGTTCAAGGAAAGTGGAGTAAAAGGTTTGTTATAATCGCTTCATCAACAAGTAGGTCAAGTTATTCTTGTTTATGGGTAGATTTATTGTCATACATTGTTGACACCAAACCCTAGTTTTCCTTGTATTAGGGCTAATTGAAAGGGTCATGATGCTCGATACGAGAGCTTTATGTTTCTTGTAGTAATATTGTAATACAAGCAAGTTTTTGGTTGTGTAAATTTCTTATGTTCTTCATTGATTCACTACTATACATTTTCCACTATGCAAATTTCTTGTGTTGTGGAATTTAAATGTGTTTGTTATCGTGTTTTAGACATAGACCTGATTCTAAAGTTCCAAGGAAAAATCAACATGGTATTAGAGCTACTTTGGAGAGACAACTAAATTAGAGTGTGTGAAACGTACAAATCAAGAGGGATTTGGTTTCCTTATTGTTTAAGGACTAAAAAAAGTGGAAAAGTTGGTTGCTGGTATGAGATATGAGGATAGGTTGGATGGGTTGTCAAACTATATTCCTTGGAAGAAATGGACCAAGCTGGTGTTGTTGGTGAACAAGATTTAGGAGTTTGTCGACAAGGAGATTAAGAAACTAACAAACCTAAGGAGTTGGAAGTATATGAAAAGTTGGATATGAAGGATAATATCATGAACCTAGATGATGTCAAAGATCAGTTGGTACCTCATCTAATTGAGAAGAACAATGTCCATGATATATAGAAGGCTCTTCAAGTTTTCTTCCAGAATAAGAATGAGAACCAATTGTTGGTATTGAGAGATACGATCAATAACACCAAAATGTTGGATGGTGAAGGTGTGGCTCTATATATGACAAGGATTTATCAAGTTCCATATGAGCTAGCTACCATTGGAGATAACGTTCTAGATTTTGAGCTAGTGAGGACTACTTTGAAGGGATTTACTAAGGAATGGAAGCCATTTATCAAAGGGATCATCTATCGAGATAAGCTGCCATATTGGAATAGGTTATGGGATAAATTCATCTAGGAATAACTACAGGATGAGTGTATTCACAAGAAGAATAATTCTATTGAAGATAATGTGGCTCTTGTAGGAAAGATGAAGGGAGAAGCAAAGAAGGACTTGAGAAAATTGAAGTGTTATACATGTGGCATTTCACACTCCCCCCTTCTTCATCATGGCTGCTTGTGACCTTGAATCTATGATCTAGGTGGATATTGGTGGCCACATGCCTATTCCACTTGGACCCCCACCATTGTTTCTTTCAATTTTTAAGTTTCCTTAATTGTAGCACAATTTACTATCTTTGGAAGTTTTTTGGGTCCCAAACTTCCGGAGCCGTTTTGAGGCCCTAAACAACATTTTTTTAATAAATGGGAAAAAATGAGTCTTTGGATAATGTTTGTGATTGCAAATATAGTCCCAAGATAGATATTTCTAACAAGGTATCATGCACATCAAACAAGGATTGTATACCAAAGTTATAATCCCAAGAAGTTGATGTACCAATTTACCCCAACGGGGTCCATAGTTTTGGCGCTTCATCTCCTAAGATTAGGTTTTTGGATGTTTAGGGTTTCCCATTATTTCTCAATAATAAATATGCCTTTGAGCCTCATTATAACATATTTCAGAGGCATGTAACCACCACATCTCTTCTCAGATATAAGCTACCATCCCTCGAGCTAGTTTATTTCCATCCTATTTGTAATAATATTTCAGTTCTTTGATATTAATGAAATGAAGTGTTATTTCTACAACAACTCTATGTTTTTGGTTATATTTGTATTTTGTTGTGTTCTTGTTTAAGTTCAAATTAATGGTATCATAGGGGTCTTCTCTTTCTCTTTTTTTCTTTGCATGTCCCCAACAAAGCCAGGGTATAAGGAGTTAGGGTTCGAACTAGTTGAACCCTTGCAAGACTAGCTTCGAAAATCCCAACAAACTCCCATGGCGGAAGAAAAGAAAGATGAGGGAGCAGGATATCCTTTCAAAATATTGCTCAAAGAAGCCCTCGAGTAACAAAGGAATGCGATGATGGACAGCTTTTCCCAGATCCTTCGACGACTACCCACATGTGATGCATCTTCTTCCAACAACCACTCTTGGAGTGCCACTCCATTTAAGGTACAAGTTAATTTTGACCTCCCCATATTTGAAGGTCAGATAGATGCAAATGTCATAGATAAATGGTTAAATCTTCTAGAAGGATATTTCTTGGTTCATGACTTTTCCAACCGGGAAAATATTACTTTTTCACTCCCCAAAGCTGCTCCCCATGTCAAGGACTAGTGGGAAACCTATTGCGAGAAAATGGATGAGAGTGAACCCTCACTATTCTCAGCCTCACCCTCTTGGAATTCTTTCTGAGACGCTATCAAGGAGCAGTATTACCCTGGTTGGAGCTATGAAGATAAATACATAAAGTGGACCACATTGCGGTAGGGAAAGGGCCAAGATGTGCAAGAGTTCACAAATATTTTAATACCCTTCGCTCGAATTTGGGTATCAAGGATTCTAACTGGCATTTGGTACTCAATTTCTAGGACTGTCTACACAAGTACATCTAGGATGAGATGGAATTCCTGGAAATCTCCTCGCTCGGCGTTTCATATCGATATACTGTCAAGATCAAGCATAAATTTAAACAGAACAAGCAAGACTTTGGATTTGTGAATCCAAAGGAAAGGAAAGGCGGCCCCAAGCTGCAAAAAAAAGAACAAAGCCAAGGCGGGGTGACCCAAGACAACCCATCGAAGTCACAAGCAAAGAACAACACAAGGAAAAAAAGGACACAGGGAAATGGTGTGAGTTCCATAAGAGTCCCACTCACAACACAAACGATGGTCGGGCCATGTAGTCACTGGTGGTCAAGATGAAGGCTTCCGAATCAGATGCATGTCCTGACTCTGAGTTAGAACTCGACAAAGGGAATGACAAAGGGAAACCAATTATTAACATGGAGCCCAGTGCCACTGTTGCCACCATTAAGATCCAGAAGAATGAACCCAAAGATCCAGAGGAGTGGGAGTGCCTCTTCCACACCTAGATGTGGGTGAAGGGTTCTATGTTGCGGTTCATTATCGACAATGTAAGCCAAAAGAACCTCATTTCAGCATAGGTCATGAAGCAGCTGGGCCTACCGACCACATCACACCTACAACTGTACATAATTGGGTGGCTTCACCAAGGGAGAGATCTTTGTGTCAACCAATAGCATTGTCTTCCCAACAATATCAAGCCCTTCACATATGAGGTACTGTGTCATCTTGCTCCTCTTGAAGTTTTTGATGTATTATTAAGACAACCATACTTGTGGAAGTGACATGTTGTGCATGAGTTTAGGCCCCACACTTTTATTATTAATTTGGACAATAAGTTGTATAGGATACTGGAGGTAGCATCACCTACCACCATCGCTTTGATCACTACGAAGTAATGCAGTAAGATCATTTCCCAAATTGGGAAATTTGTTTTCCTTATGATTTGTTTTTAGGGAAAGAATAAGATTGTAGCCATGACCTCTAGATACTCCTACACAAGACAACAATAGATGGAAAAGGTCGTGGAGGAGTATAAGGGCATCTTCACTACACCCACAGGAGTACCTCTACACTGCCAAGTCAAGCACTCCATACATCTTTCCCCAGGTGCGTTGCTACCCAATGGACCAGTCTATCAACAATCTATTCTGGAGAATGATGAAATCAAGAGGAAAATTCAAGAGTTACTCTAGAAAGGGCACCTCAAGCCAAGTTCATCACCCTGTGGGAGTCCGATTGTGTTGGTATAGAAGAAGGATGGGACCTAGAGACTTTGTATTGACTGTCGGGCACTGAACAAGATCACTGTTTGGAATAGGTATCCAATTCCATGGATTGGTGAGCTTCTGGACTAGCTCAAGGGGACCAAATATTCAACAAGACTGACTTGAAGTCCACGTATCACCAGGTACAAATCTAATCCTCCATGTGTGGAAGACTGCCTTCAAATCCAAGGAAGGCCTTTTCAAATGGTTGGTCATGCCTTTCAGTTTGACGAATTCCCCCACAAACTTCATGAGGTTGATGGACGAAATCTTGTGACCCTTCACCAACTCATTCATGGTGGTGTATTTGGATGACATCGTCACCTTTAGCCAGAGTTGGGAAGAGCACCTCTGCTATATTCGATAGGTCCTCCAAACTCCGTGACAACACAAGATGTGTGCCAATTTGGAGAAACACACTTATGGTATGATCCAAGTTCAATATCTTTGGTACATCATTGATGAGCGGGATGTGCATGTGGACCTAGCCAAGATACAAGTCATTTTCGATTGGCCAACTCCAACCGCTCTAATGGAGCTCTGCATCTTTTTGGGTCTTGACAATTTCTACCATAGGTTCACATTGGGGTTCTCTCATATCACTTGGCCTTTGAGTCAAGTCACCAAGGGCAGAGCAAAAGAGAAATTATTTTGGTTAAAATCCCAACAAAATGCATTTTCTGAGTTGAAGCATCACCTCTACTATGCACCAGTGCTCACATTATCGAAACTGCAACAAATTTTTGAGATTGAGACAGATGCCTCCGACTATGCTATTGGTGCAATTCTTACTCAATAAGGGCATCCAATATCATATCACAGTGAGACACTTTTAGACACAGTTTGGAAGTATCCCACCTATGACAAATAGATGTATTCCATTGTGCATGCTTGCTGACAATGGAAGCATTACATTATGGGGAAGGAAACGATCATCCACACAGACCACCAACCCCTACATTTCATACAGACACAAGGGAAGTTGTAGAATGATCACCATAATAAATGTTCCACATACCTATAACATTTACTTTTGAACATTAAGTACAAGAAGGGAAAAACCAATAATGTTGTAGACTATTTTAGCCGACCACCGGTCATGGCACTAAGCATTGTGCTTGACTCTTGTGGGCACGAGACTTTGGGGTGGTTGCATTTGTACAAGAGTGATCCAGAATTTTGCAACACATACCGGACACTCTTGGAAGGAAAGAAATTTCCAAATTTCACCTCTAGGATACACTGTTATGTCACTGGGGACACCTTTGTGTTCCTTCAAGTGAGCGTGCCAAGATGATTTGGGAGGCACACTACAGTTGGGTCGTTGAACACTTTGGAGTATAGAAAATAATGGCAGTACTACAGAAGTATTTTTATTAGCCGAACCTTCGATAAGATGTTGGGGAGTACATCATATCCTGCAATTCCTATGCCTACTTCTAGTCGACCTTGAGAATCCATCTCCATGGATTACATGTTGGACCATTCTTCTACTAAGGTGCATGGAAATGACTATGTTTTCATGGTCGTTGGCATATTCTCTAAGATGTCCGTTCTGGTGGTCTGCAAGAATAGTATCACATCAGAAACCACTGCTAAGCTCTTCTTTGAACGAGTGTGGATACACTTTGGGATCCAACAATCCATTATCTAAGATCGGGACAACGGGTTCCTAAGTAAATTTTGGTCAAGTCTTTGGTCAATACTAGATACCAAGATCACTAATTCCACCAAATTGTGATAACTGCCTTTCGAGAATACATTCATAAGTTTCTTGAGGTATACATGGATGACTAGACAGTTTATAGTTTTCTAAAGAAACATTCTAGCTTGTTAAGAGTTGTGTTTGATAGATGCAAGAAACTTCAAATCTCTCTAAACTTGAAGAAATGCATTTTTGTTGTCCCCTTTGGAACTTTATTGGGTCACATAGTGTGCAAGGAAGGAGTATATGTGTGCCCTTCCAAGGTTGCAGTAATATTGAATATGCCACCACCAGCTACTATGAAGAAGTTGTGCTCGACTCTGGGACACATTGGATATTATCACAAATTCATCTGTAATTATGCTTTAATCAACGCACTGCTAGAGAAGATTTTAAATAAATCTGAGTTGTTTTTTTGGTCTATTGAATGTGATTGTAGAGCTATAACTAGGGTCTCTCACACCTCTAATTATCCTACATTAATAAATCAATCTGGGAACGTTTTGTTATTGCAAAGAGTAACTCAAACCGAGGCTATTCGTCTGAGTAATGCTTAGTAGTATAACGTTCAGAAAATACAAAAGTAAACAGATGCTAAACTATATTCCAAAAGATAGAATCACACAAGATAGTTGATCAGTCAAGGGTACGGAAGCGATAACCCATCCCTCTAGAAACTGATAGAAAGGAAATTAGAGCATGGATCATAGGTCTGGGAGCTAGGAAGCGTTTGCTGAGACTCACTACAGCCTTGGACCTTCTCTCACACCAAAACAACAAAGGCAAGTAAATAGAACGGCAGAAGGTAAAATGGAACAGCAAAAAGGAAATGGAACAACAGTAAATGGAACAGCAGTAAATGGAACAACAGTAAATAGAACAGCAGTAAATGGAACAACAATCAAAAGAACTAAATCTCATGAGTCAAAACCAACTGATTCACACTCTGATTTTCTCTTCAAGCAAACTGGATAGAATATACTTTATGGAACAACACTCATTGATGAATTATGGACAGCAATAATCAACCATATATACACGCCTCGCATTAATGTAGTAATCTGAGAATGAAGGATAATATAACTATGTTTCTAAACAGAGTAACATGACTTTCAAGTTCCAATAATTGTTATTTCACATGGATCCAATGACAGTAACATTCAGACTGACGCTCTATAATGGAAATAGCTGGTTAAAGATGCAATTCAACTCTGAAGAGATCCGATTATACAGTGCAGAGTCATTACACGGAAAAATCATTAATGTATTGATCATAACAGAGCATAGCATAGCATATGAAAGATGTATCAGATTACTGAGTAATAAAGATAAGCAAACCACGCATAAATCACAGTATAATGATACAAAAGCAAGTGTCCTTCGGAGTCGGGCCCTTAGCTGCCAATGGTACACCGCCTTAGGTTACTCCAGACATAAAGATGAAATAAACGCCAAGTCTTTTATATTAATGCATCAACAAATGTACAATAAACCAGGTCTCAGTGAGACTCGATGATCAAAGTTTTTTTGAAACTTAAAATTACAAAAGCAGTAGTCCCCTTGCTCAACGACGTTGTTCCTTTATATAAGAGTAATGACGGAGGTATCTAGATAACAAAGATAAGTAAAACAGCGATCCCTTAGGATCGAAGATCTTGAGGGATTCGCCAATCAGTTAATCCTTTACTTTTCTTTCTCGTGTTCGCTGACTCGGTATCCCTCCTTCCTTTCCTGGGTTATTCAGCTCTGATTTACTCGATCTTGTTCGCATCCGGTTCCCTTCTGGAGGGACAACAGTTATTCTTCCTCTGTTTTTCGCTTTTGGATGGCAACTCCTTGCTTCCACTTCTCCCTGTATAGAAAAACAACAATTATTAGTGATTGAGCTTCCCATCTTAATTCTTACACATTTCATTAAAATCCTTTATCCCTTTTGAATTCATAATGCAGAAAAGGTTACAAATATTACTAAAAAGCCACTAAATTGTTTGTCAAAATCATACCTTTCAAGTGCTCCACACACCCCCCTGCTTACCCTGTTTCATGCCCTCATGAAAACATTATAGTTGACATGCAAGGCAGTGAGAGAATAGACTAGAGAGGGGATCTCGTGAGGAGGCCGACAACTATGATGAGCAACTAGATTATCAAAGAACTGATTTATTTGATCTGCAGGCATTTCATACAAGGCCTGAGATCTGGGTGCAGGGTGCCAAATAATTGGACTACGAAATCGATACCCCAACCAGGATGGCCCTGCTTGCAGAATACGTTCCCCATAAAGGTTCAATTGGCTGGCAGCCAGCTCAAAATTCTCGTATTTGAATGGTTC